>JANHZU010007365.1:36782-50216 GCA_032468055.1 Acrochordus granulatus | reverse complement strand
TAGTATTGACTTCTTATGGTTGTGTCTGTGTTGGCTGGATGAACTCTTTGTGAGGGAGATAGGCCATCTTTGAATCTGATAAATAGATACCATTTTGCCTTTTACATTATTTATGTTTTATAAACTTCCATCTTATATTGCAATTTTTAATATATTTTTGAATTGCTCATAAATGTAAGCAAAATGCTGCTGCAGGAATATAGCAAGAAGGCTGCAATATCAAAGATATAATTAAAATTATGCCATCAAGTTAGTGCTTTAAGTTAGGGTGTCCCCTTTTTTCAACCTCATTCACTTTACCTAAGCTTGTAGCACAATCAAGTTATAGAAACTTGCAAGATTTTGTTGTGTCTACCAAATGTTTTAAAGGCAGTTTTGCAGGACTGCTGACAGCATTCCATGCTGATGTTTACATTATAATTCATGCCTTATTTATCAGGTGGTTATATAATGATAGATAATTTATGCTGTAATATTTATACCATCTTTTTTTCCAAAGTCTTTGGAAAAGAATTGTAGGAATTGACATACCTGAAGTAATTGTCGCATTAAAAATACTTGGCTAATATGTTTTACAGCACAATAAATTTTCAACTGCAGCAACACCATTTTGCCTTTTGTGAGAATCAGAGGCTGGCACTAGAACTTTTGGGAAATAAGTTGTCTGAGGCTGTAAGAAAATTTATTTAACTGTGAGCCCCTCTAAAAATCAGTATTTTAAATGATGCTGTAAACAGGTAATGAGGAAGATAATGCAATGGGATTTTGGATAATTTTCTAGATTTTCTATTTTATGGAGCTCAAACAAATATTTGCTTTAACTTGAACAGTTACTTTATAGATTGCATAAGCTTAACAACTTCAAGGACCACTTTTGCCTGAATGACCAGTCTTTCCCTTAATACTGTAATGCTTAGACCTTTTTAATAAGATTTGAGTTACTTGGATTGCCAAACAAACATACTAGTAAGCCTTTTTTTAGTAAAATTATTATTCCCTTCAGATCATTTCTAAAATTTGCATTTTTAGATAAATTTTACTTTTTCATTATTTCACAAATAGCAATACAACTCATTCAGAGAATAATTATAGCATCCAATGGCTGAGGTTAAACAACAAGCTAAAGGTGTGAGTAATCTGTTATTTAGCATGTGGGAAGCCCAGCTACTATATGTTGTGTGAAAACAGATCGTTTCTCTTGTTCATGATTATGGTTTATTTATTTAGGCACAGCATGTTATGTCAACATAGAAACAGGTGTCTCTCTCTTTTTTAGGACTGAGCAAATGGAAATGTATTGTGCAAATGTAGTCAGTAAGTAATAAACAAAGCATTCCTAGCAAATTGAGAGCTCTGACTTTACAGTGCAGTCTTCATGCACATCCATGCTAGTGAAATAAAAGTTCAGCTTTTTAACTTTAAAAAGCACAGGAGCTTTGCCTAAAATAAAAACAAAACAGGTTCCTGCTAAATAGTGGAATGAGGAGACATCCAAGACATGGCTCCAAATAAAACAACATTTGCTGGGTCATGTGATAGTCTCATCAGTAGAAGTTGCTTTGATAAATGCTATCATCATCCCCCTATTTTGTTAGTGTTAAAAGAAGACAGCCTGGTCTAGAAAGATAATGGATTTATTATGAAAGCCTGCATTATTCTTACAGGTGCTCTTATCAATTAACCACTCACATCTGGAGTAGAAGATTTCACTTGAGAACAATGCACATCAGAATCATAAAGCCTGTGCTATGAAAAACTTTCAGAAAAATAAACAGGAAAATTGAGCCAAAGTTGATGGATTCATGAAAGCTAAAAGCGATAAGCAGAAAATTTTAACCCAATGGTCAAGGCCCAAGGGGCTCATTTAAAAATATTCTGGTGACTTTGTTGTTTATTTAGTGTAAACAATAGTGTTGTTTATTTAGTATAAATAATCATTCTCCCCCTGCATTCCAAAGCAGGGGGGATGATTAATATTATGCAATGATATAAGGCAATTTTTTCTCACTAGCTGAGGAATTTGGGAGTTGAAGAATACACATCTTAAAGTTGCCAAGGTTGGGCACACCTGATCTCGGAATACAATGAGGGTTCAGGGGATATGGCTGTCCAGATATGGTAATGGAAAAAAACAATAAAATCTTTTAGAAAGACTGGAAATTTTATATGAATTTTTTGCTGAAAGAAGAAAAAACTGAAGCAAAAATTTGCAGATTTGGGGATTAAAAAGCATTTTTAAAAAGAGGCAAGGGGAAGAATAAGATGGTACTATTCAATAGAAAGAAGGATGGAAGTCATAATTTTGTATCTTCTTTTCTTTATTTCTTCCTTGATTCTTTATACCTTTATTGTATTTAAAAATTCTAATAAAATACTTTTTAAAAGAAACAGAAGAAATATTGACATATGTTCAACCTGTCTTTCCTCCTCTTGTTATTGTTCACTCACTCAGTTGTGTCCAACTGTTCATGACTCCATGGACTGCAGCAGAGACTCCAGGTCTCCCTGACCTCCACTGTCTGCCAGAGTCCGTCCAAATCCATGCCCATTGCATCTACAATACTATCTAATCATCTCATTTTCTGCCACCCCTTCTTCTTTTGCCTTCAATCTTTCCCCGCATCACAGTCTTTTCTAATGAGTCCTCTCTTCGTGTTATGTGGCCAAAGTATTTGAGCTTCAGCTTCAGTATCTATCCATCCAATGAACAATCAGGATTAATTTCTTGTAGGATTGAATGCTTTGATATCCTTGCAGTCCAAGGGACTCTCAAAGAATCTTCTCCAACTCCACAATTTGAAGGCATCAATTCTTTGGTTCTCAGCCTTCCTTATGGTCCAACTCTCACAGCCATACATTAGTACTGGGAAAGCTTTGATTATACAGACCTTTGTTGGCAAGGTGATGTCTCTGCTTCTTAATATGCTGTCTAGGTTTGACATAGTTTTCTCCCCAAGGAGCAAGCATCATTCAATTCATGGCTGAAGTCAATGTGGAGCCCAAAAATATAAAATCTGTCACTGTTTCCATTTCTTATCCTTCTATTTGCTAGAAAGTCCTGGGACTGGATGCCATGATCTTAGTTTTTTTTTAATGTTTCAAGCTAGCTTTTGCACTTTCCTCTTTCACCCTCACCAAGAGGCTCTTTGGTTCCTCTTCACTTTCTGCCATGAGGGTAGTATCATCTGAATATCTGAGGTTGTTGATATTTTCTCCCAGCAATCTTAATTCCAGTTTGTGATTCACCCAACCAGGATTTTACATGATGAACTCTGCATATAAATTAATTAAGCAGGATGACAATACTAGCCTTGTCATATTCCTTTCCTAATTTTGAATCAGTTCATTGTTCTATGTCTGGTTCTCACAATGGCTTCTTGACCAACCTACAGGTTTCTCAGGAGACAGGTAAGGTGGTCTGCTACGCCCATCTCTTTATGAATTTGCACAGTTTGTTGTGATCCACACAAAGGCTTTAGCATAATCAATGAAGCAGAAGTAGATGTTTTTCTGGAATTCTTTTCTCCATGATCTAGCAAATATTGGCAATTTGATCTCTAGTTCCTCTGCCTCTTCAAAACCCAGCTTGTACTTCTGGTAGTTCTTGGTTCACATTCTGCTGAAGCCTAGCTTGTAGTATTTTCAGCACAATCTTGCTAATGTGTGAAATGAATGCAATTGTACAGTAGTTTGAACATTCTTTGGCATTTCCCTTTTTGGGATTGGAATATAAACTGACCTTTTCCAATCCTGTGGCCACTGTTGAGTTTTTCAAATTTGCTGGCATGCTGCATATGGGACTTCAACAGCATCATCTTTTAGGGTTTTCAATAGGTCAGCTGGAATACTGTCATCTCCACTAGCTTTGTTGTTAGTAAAGTTTTCTAAAGCCCACTTGACTTCACGTTCCAGAATGTCCGGCTCTAGGTCAGTGACCATGCCATCATAGTTATCAGGGTCATTTAGATCTTTCCTGTATAGTCCTTCTGTATACACTTGCTACCTCTTTTTAATCTCTTCTGCTTCTGTTAGATCTCTAACATTTTTATCCTTTATCACACCCATTTTTGCACAAAATGTTCCCTTGATATCTCCAAATGTTCTTGAAGAGCTCTCTAGTCTTTCCCAGTCTATTGTTTTCCTCTATTTCTTTGCACTGCTCATTTAAGAAGGCCTTCTTATCTCTCCTTGCTTTTCTCTGGAAATCTGCATTCACTTGGGTATATTTTTCTCTTTCTCCCTTGCCTTTTCTTCTTCCTTTCCTTCTTTCCTCAGGTATTTGTAAAGCCGTATCAGACAGCCACTTTGCTTTCTTGCATTTATATTTCTTTGGGAAGTTTTAGTAGCTTCCTTTTGTACAATGTTACACATCTCTGTCCATATTTCTTCAGGCACTCTGTCTACCAGATCTAATCCCTTAAATCTAGTCCTTACCTCCACAGTATATTGATTGAGGTCAATCTGAATGGCCTAGTGGTTTTCCCTACTTTATTCCATTTAAACTAAATTTTGCAATAAAAAACTCATGATTTGATCCACAATCAGCTGCAGGTCTTGTTTTTACTGATTGTATAGAGCTTCTTCCTTGTTGGCTGCAAAGAATATAATTAATCTGATTTCAGTATTACCATCTGGTGATGGGTCCATGGGTATTGGAAAAGTGTATTTTGTATGACCAGCATTTTGTATGACCAGCATATTCTCTTGACAAAATTATGTTAGCCTTTGCCCTGCTTCATTTTGTATTCCAAGGCCAAATTTGTCTGTTATTCTGGTTATCTTTTGACTTACTACTTTCCAATGGAAAAGGACATTTTTTTTGATGTGAGCTCTAGAAGGTGTTGAAAGTCTTCATAAAACCAGTCAACTTCAGCCTCTTTGGCATCAGTGATTGGGACATAGACTTGGATTATTGTGATATTAAATGGTTTATATTGGATTCAAACTAAAATATTTCTGACATTTTTGAGATTGTATCCTAGGACTGATTTTCCCACTGTTTTATTGACTATTTATTTATCTACATACCTATCATATTTATATGCCACCAATTTCCTAACAGACTCTTGGTGGCTCATAATCAACATTTTAATATTTTTAACATTTTACATTTTTTAAACATTTTTAAATTAAACCCTGCCCCCCTGAACTGACCGGTGGTGTTCACACCTGGGCTTTCCTCTGTGGTTCCTGCTCCACCTTCAAGATCAGGCAGATCAAGCACCAATTTCCTGCTCCCCTTGCTGCCAACTGGCATCTCCCCAAAGGTGTACCCATTTATCTACTCATGTTTGCATGTTTTCAAACTGTTGGGTGGGCAGGATCTGAGGTGGAATAGCAGGAGCTCACCCTGCTGCATGGCAACACCAGGTCCAGAACTCAGGCCATCAACTTTCCAGATGGCAAGCTGAGTTCTTAACCACTTATGCCACCATGCCTCTCATGATGGTTACTGAATTTCTTCGAAGAGACTCTTGTCCACAGTAGTAGATATAGTACTATATCTATAAATGTGCCCATTCCTGTCCATTTTAGTTCACTCATTCCCAAGATCTTGCCATCTCATGTTTGACCACATCCATCTTACCTTGATTCTCACATTCCAGGTTCCTGTGCCATATTGCTCTTTACAATATTGGACTCCCCATTTATTTCCAGACACATCCATAGCTGAGCATCCCTTTGGCTTTGGCCCAGTTGTCACTCTTTCTGGAGCTATTTGTAATTGCCTTCTGCATTTTCCCAGTAGCATACTGGATACCTTCCAACCTGAAGGGCTTATCTTCTGGCAACATTTCTTTTAACCTTTTTTTACTATTTGTGAAGTTCTATTGGCAAGAAAGCTGGAGTGGGTTGCCATTTCCATCTCCAGTGGAGTCCTAAAGCCCATTTTTCACAAGACATCCAGAAACTCCAACATCTAGTGCAGTCCTTGTTGATTCAGATGAAGACCAAGCCAATACAGATTTCTCTAAGTTATGTTTAATCTTATATCAGTTTAGCCACTTCACCAAGTGGCTAAATCACTATGGAAGTGTGCTGTAGCACACACAGCTTATGCCTTTTAATTAAATGTATTAACCCAATTTCTGTCCAATTTCTTCAGATGTTTGGACTGTAATCCACACCATAATTATATCTAACTTCTGCATGTTTCCCCAAGCCTGTATTAACATAAATACAACAGTGACTTGAAACCAAATGAGAAACATACTGGAACATATCATAAGAGTTATCATAAGAGTTAAAGAGTTCTCATATTTCTTACAGGCAGGCAAATTACAGTGTGAAAAAATATGAAACAGAAAATAAGAGACAGCACTCAAACTCCCATTTTTCTTATCTTGCAGCAATAAGTTAAGGTCTCAAAATATAACCAAATCAAAATTGAAAAACAGAACCTCATAGGGGAAGAAAACTTGGGGAAATTAAAAGTTAGATCTGCATTGTGTCAATAAATTCCATCAGATTAAATGTCCAGTTACTGCCCTATTTAATTTATTGGAGAGAGAGCAATCCACAACCATTGAGTCAGATATAAATTATTCTTCACCTTGCTTTTATGGAGAGGTGGGACATTCTCTAGGATCATGTAACCTTGCAAAATACTAATTTTAACCCATTTTTAAAATCTTAATAGTCTTTACTTTAAAACTTTCTCAAGCCCTTAAAAATTACAGTGATGAAAATGCCAGCCTCACCATTTGTAAGATGTTACCATGTTTCTGCTCTCTCTTCTCACACCATTCTACTGTGAAATACTTGCTAAATAACACAAGTGGGGAAAAAAATCCACAATCTGCAGTCCCAATAATTGTACCCCACTTCATTTATTTCTGTATTTAATAGAGTTATAGGAATATTCAATTCAAAATGTGTGACTCTGGGTGGTATGCAACATACATACATACATACAAACAGAAAGAATCAATAGCAATGAATCATGCACAATATATAAAAACAAAATATAAAATGATGATCAAGCATGTTAATGAAAAGTACCAGATTTAGAGGAACAATAACACTGTATAATTGTTGATGAAGTTGGGGGCTTTCAAGTGATAGGTGTTTTCATGAGCTTAAGCTTCAGAAGCACCTGATTAGGTTAAAGAGAAGAAGATACTGAATGACCTAGATCTTGAGTCATCTGAATGTCTAATGTATTTGAACACAAAATATATTCATATTCCAGGATAAATTTGATGAGAAGATGAAGCATGCAAAGCCTGTTTCTTGTTTGAGGTTTCTGACATTTGTGGATCAGCTTGACAGATCTGATCAGAAAATTAACATTTACTCCTTGTTCTTTATTTTTTGGTTGGAAGCAAAACTGGGAATGCAGAGTAAAAAAATGTACCAGTTAAACAAACAAGCCTGTTCATCGCTTATAGATAAGTGATGGGATATCATTATATAATTTATTTTTCTTTGCATAGGCAAAAACATTAAGTATACATTAAGGAAGGCCATTTTATTTATTTATTACTTGTATTTGGCCTCCCAACCCTAGGCAGTGTACCACATTAAAAATAAAACCTCTACAAGCCCCCATTTATCCTGTGGTGGCATCAGATACAAGTCACTTGACTCCAAATCAACCTGGGGTCCCCAGACTCACTGGTAGAGCCATGACTTCTGGGCCTTCTGGAAAAGTAATAAGGAAGGCCTAATCTTATTTCCAAAGGAGTGATGTTCCAGAGAGAAGGAGCCACTACAGAGAAGATCCTTCTTCTAGGTCCCATGAGGTATAATTCCTTAATATATGGGACCTGCAACATACTCCTTCCTGCTCTTGTGGGCCTGGCTTAGTCTTTAGTTTGTTCACAATCAGTACGCTCCTTAAAATAAATGAATTTCTCCTAGAAATATGGCTGAACTCTGGAGAGATCACTGTTATCAAAATGATATCAGATATTCTTAAGCAGCTAACGTAAGTGAACAGCTTCTTGTGTTAGTTCTTTTAACAATTGGATCAGGTGAGTATTACGACAGAATAATTTGTTCCTGACTTATTTATTAGGAAATCGGTTCCCTCCAGATATGACGAGCTTTCAAGTTCCAAAAATATTTGTGCAAGACTATTATGATTTAAGTAATATTATGTTGGTCCTCTGTGAAAAATAATTTCACATGCTCAGAAAACTTCTTAATAAGTTACCAGGAACTAGCATATATTTGCATTCCATAAAAGGAGGTGTGTGTGTACATGGGTGTGTGTGAAAGAGAGAGAGGGAGGGAGAGAAAGAGATTTCCACACCACACCATTTTCACTGCCTTAGTTGTTTGATTTAAAGTCAATTCCTAGAGGCTTCATTTCTACCACCCTTGAAAAATTGAGAACAGCAAACAATACCATGAGGCAGCCAGTATTCACTCCAGATGATCTATCGGACAGTGAGGTTAATGGTATTCAATTGCTGCCTGTTTCACTGTTCCATTCTTCCCATAGTGCACTCCATTTCTGCTTTCAATATTTATTGCATGTATTACCATTTGCGAAAAGAACTGAGTTACTGCTATGAAAAAAATGTCTCTGGCTTCAGGGATGTTTTAAATTTTCTGTTTTTATTTAGGATACCATGCAAATTATAAAGCTCAAAGGATAGCGCCTTTGGCATTATTGCAAGTAGGTGCTTTTCACAATAGCTGTAACTTTTCACAATAGCTGTGGCTGCAGGAACGGGGATTAATCAGGCTATTCGATTGTTTTCAGATACTGGAAACTCTTTTTAGCACAAAAGTTGTTAAGTGTTCTATTTCTTGTTCAACAAAAGGCTAGCAATTTGCATAGTTCTCAGCAATGTTGTGTGTTTTTCAAGAGATTGCCTTGAAATCACAGTTATCTGCTCATATGTTCTCAATTCAAAGTTTCTGAGGCATGGTGAATCCAGGACATAAGGAATGGGAGAAGATATGAGAAATTTGTTTCATAGCTGGGCTCAGCAGTTTTTGCAAATGAACAAGCTGGATTGCCCATAATTTCAGTACTGTTGAAAAACAAAATACTTACTTGTCTGCATTTTCAAACACTCTGCAGTTAAGCTAGAAATAAATGGTGTTATTCTCACGCACTCCCAATGTGATGGAATCTGGAATCTGGAGCTGCTTTTGAAGAGTGTGGGCATACAATAGACCCTCACTCAAAAGTGATAATCAATACTAGTCTGGAAAAAAGCCTGTTCTCCATTGTAAGTTTGCATATTTTATGTGTCAGCTATGTAGATTTTCCTTCAATTTTTTTCATCAACATTCATTCCACTGAAATGATGTTACATTTATTTCATTATAAACTGGCCAAGGAGACTGTATGAATATCTTATTTTGTAATACACAATTATTTTTCAATGGTTTGCAGCTTTCCTGACTCATCATTCATTAATTTAGTCCCAAGGGAGACTGTATGAGAGAACTTTTCTCATTGGGCTTTTTAAATAATATAGGCACTATTCTGTCTTTGAGAAATTCTTATAGACTTTTTCCTTCCCCTGAAAAAATTCAAAGAAATCAGCCACTTATTGTTTCCACAGTATTGGCAGAGAACTACAAATGGCCAATTGTTCCTATTCCAATCATTTAAAAAAATCATTTGTAATCTGATTAAAAAAACATGCCATGTTGGGTCATAATTTCAGAGATATTTCCTTAGCTTTCCCCTCCTTCCCTCCCTCCCTCAAATTCCTGCTGGGTTCTCCATTAGGTTTCTTGTGTGAAACTTTCAGAAAGTAAGTGGGTAAAAAGATGCAAATTCAAGGCCAGAAGGAAAGTAAGTGGCTGGTGTTGGGTGGGGGAGGAAGTGAGAGAATATGGATTGGGATTGGAGCATTGGTGTATGAAAGAAATGTCATGCATTTCAGGTAGAGCATATGGGGTGATGGGTGATTCTATAAGTGTATGTGGGGTTGTAGGAGTATGCAAGAGGTGTTCCATGGGTCAGGGAGAGTATGCAGAAGCCATGTAGGTCAGGTTTCTGGGAGTGTCTGGAATGTGTGAAAAGTGCCATGCAGATCTGGGATGGTGCACAAGGGCAATATGGGTTTGGAAGTGTGTGTGGGGTGTGCAAGAGGTGCAATATAGGTTGCGGGAGGTGATTGGGAGGTGGCATGGGTCAGGTACTCTTGTGTGCTGGAAAGGATGCACAGGGGTTCCTTCCTTCCTTCCTTCCAAAAATTGTTCCCCTATTTCAATTCCAAAAATTGTTGCAATATTTTATCAAATTAGTATATAAATGAGAAATAATAAGACAAAATTATCTGTAAAACATTACTCATTCACATACATAAACATATGGATACAAATCTGTAAACATCTCTAAAGCCACTTGCATGTAAATTGTTATCTATGCTTATGTATCTGATCTGTGACACCATTCTACTTACCAAATTATTTTTTTCAAAGTTCTCCACAGCAGTTGATGTATGCTCAACTTATTTAGTTAACAGCTAAACATCGTTGAGCAATCATTCAAGTAACACAGATTCAGGAAAAGTTATTTTTCCTAAGGCATTCTTATAATCAGAATACAGAAGCCTAATAAACAGAGTCAAATGAGAGAACGTAATTGCTAGATTATTATGTATGCCATGAATTAAGACATTGTTTCTGAAATTGTTTAAAATTACTCTCATTAGGTCAATACTTCTTTAATTTTTAACATAAATTTAAAAGATGCTCCAAATTAAATGCTTGCAGCATTTTTGAAACTATTTTTACAAATTATCCTCTCCTCCAGTTACTCTTAAGAGAAATGTTTGAAGAAAGGGAAGGCAGTACAGTATTCCCAATTTTTTTTAGCAGTTTCAGTATGAAAGAATGAAAGACAACACCTAGTTAATCAACAAAGGAGTGTGAGTTGACATGAGCCTAACACAAACTGGAGTTTACTCTCTCCATTTCTATTTTTCAAATAAATATCACATGGCACAATGTAATTGTTTTGTAATTATGAAAATAATGTAAAATAATTTATATGTGTTTCATCAGAAATCTTGGTGATTTCAATCACAAACACAAATATTTATATATGTATTCAAATGTAGCAATGGGAAGAAAGATACAGATACGTTCTAGATGATATCAAGGGAAGGAAACAAGGAAAATAAAACAAACAAAATAAATAATAAAATGTGTGTTAAAAATAAAAGAGGGGGAATATTAAAATAAAAATACAGATGAACAGTAGTAACAGAATGATATAAAATAAAAGGGAGATATATGGATATAGCATATTACAATAGAATCTTCTTGTTCAGATAACATACAATACTTAAAAAGGAAAGAGGTAATGATGAAATAAGTACATAGAGAAAGTTAAAATGGAAGGCTTTAAAAATTTTGGGTACACCTTTTCTTTTTTGCTCTCCATTTTTGATGTGTGGTCCCTGGCAAATTCTGCAATACTGAATATGTCCTTCAATTTGAAAATGATTCTCCACTACTTATTTCATAAAATTCTTTAAAATCTGCTAGAAGTGACATGAATGCTGTAAATATCAGAGAAAGGAGAATGCATTGGCCAAAATAGGAAACAGATGCTAGACATGATGGAAGTTTACCTAAGCATTAGGTCTCTTCCTGTACAGATAGTGTTCAACTTATGACCATTCATTAAACATTAGTTTGAAGTTATGATAGCCTTAGAAAAAGTACTTATGAATTATCATTAAAGTCATGGGTATTTCACTGGTCCTGAAGTTAGAGCTTAGAGCTTAGCAATTGGCTTGTATTTACAATAGTTGCAACTTCATGTGGTCACATGTTAAAGATTTGCAATCTTTTCAGCTGTTTCTGACAAGCAAAGTCAATTGAGGAAACTGGATTTGCTTAAGGACCACATGAATCACTTAACAATTCACTTAATTACAGTCAATTTGGTCTAGTGTTTAAGACACCAAGCTTGAAACTGGGAATCAGTGGAGTTCTAATCCCAGTTTAGCCATGAAAGCCAGCTGGGTGACCTTGGGACAATCATACTCTCAGCCCATATTAACTCTAGGGTTGTTGTTGTGGGAAAAATAGGAGGAAGAAGGAATATTGTATGTGCTTGCCATTGAGTTGTTTATAAAAATAATAAAGGGGGGATACAAATAACATAAAAAAGGTAAAGGTGACCCTGCCAGTCGTGATCAACTCTAGGGTGCGGTGCTCATCCCCGTTTCTAAGCCGAAGAGTCAGTGTTCATCCTGGGACGGCTCCGTGATCATGTGGCCGGCATGACTGGATGCCTAAGGCACACGGTTACCTTCCCGCCAGAAGGGGCGGTACCTATCTATCTACTTGCACTCGCACGCTTTCGAACCGCTAGGTGGGTGGGAACTGGGGTGGAACAGCAGATACTTGCTCTGCTGTGCGGCAATGCTGGGTTGCGATCCTGGGCCGCCGACCTTCCAGCCAGCAAGCCAAGCTCTTAACCACTTGCGCCACTGCAAGAATACAAATGTTTGTAAAAATGGGTCCCGTCACATGATGACTTAATGACTGCATTACTTAGTGACTAAAACTCTGGTCTCAATTTTGGTTGTAAGTCAAGGAACTTACAACCAAAGTATTGGTTATTTATGTATTTATGGCCTCAAAAAGTAGTATTTAATTTATGTCGTCCATCATAGCTCCTATTGAACTGAATTATGGATATAACAGTGCTCTTTTCTTAAGATCCAGTTCAACAAACTGTCACACATCCCCAGCCAGAATTACAAAAATGTTTTTTTTACTATTATTACTGATTGATGACTTGTTGATGCACTTTTCTTTATGTCTTGACATTTTTAAAAATATTTTAAAGATATAAAACTATAGTCAAAATTTTTCTTGTTTTCTATCTAGATTTTTTAAAAATATTTTGTATCATAAAAAATAAAATTTAAAAATGTGTATATTTAAATTGTTCTTTAGTAAATATGTAGTTGGATTAATAACAGATTTTGCTTAACAGAATTTTTGAATGTTGCTTTCTCTAACCACTATGGCTGAATTTGTTTTCCTGTCAACTTATTATACTTATTTTCCTAAAAAATGCAACTGAAGGCTAATATTAAATTAGGTTAGGCATGTTGTCAAACTTTATTTACTAACTTGTTACTAAAATGTGACATTAAGGAAAACATGACGATTTGAACACATGTAGTTGAGGCAAATACTCTGCAAAGAACCAGTTTCTCCTTCACAGTTGTTTGCCTAAGAATTGTAAGCAAATTTAAAAGTTAGATGAAAACAGCAAATTTTGAAACTTTCAATTCTGAAGTCAGAGCAGCTCATACATAACAAATTATGTGGCAAGAAATATCAAATCATATATGTCATGCTGAATATTTATGGGAAGATGAGCCATTTTTCAGAAAAATATATTCTGAGATAATTTGTATCGCAACAAAGTTTAAAAAACAGGCATCTGGACTGGATTTTTTCTCAAGTCGAAGACGTTTCGCCTTTAATCCA
>JANHZU010007365.1:22819-34444 GCA_032468055.1 Acrochordus granulatus | reverse complement strand
ATCCTATATGTGCTCCTTAGATATAGTATAGCTTTCCAAGTCCTATTATTAACATATTTTCAGCCACAGATTCATAATAAGAACCATGTTGCCTGTTTTTTTCCATGAAGAGTTCAACTTTCAGAGGAAAATTAAAAGAGTTAAATATTTCTCCCTCCCAAAATAATTTTAACCAATATGGCTGATCCTTGCAAGTATGTCTATTGATAAACAGCCAGGCTTTAACTTCAGGGCTGCATTTTACATACAATGAGAAATGTGAAATATCTTTCTTAAAAAATTGGACTGAATTACCTCCAAGACCTTTACTATTTTAAAAGTGTGCACTGTAAAGTACAATATTTAATCCTTTGGCCCTGAATAGCATAATTGCAGGAGAGATGTAGTTATTTCTATGATGGTTAGCAATGACATGAAAAAAATGGATCACTTTCTTATCAATCTAATTAGGATCCAGAATATATATGTACAAGTCAGAATACAGCAAGTGTAATGAAGGTCTTTCAAATCCTATTTCTACTGTAAAGTTAAGTAAGAAAGTTTTTTTGCCTCTCCTCTATTTCATAGTTAGATTAATGCTTTAATAAAAGGCTCATCAAAAAGTGAATTTCACCCCACAGTGCTGCTTAATATTTGCTTTCCTCTTCCTTGTATGGATTAATTTTGATGCAATTTATGCCTTAGAGTTTATTTAGTTACTGCAGTGGAGAAAGATTAGAAATTAATTAAAGTAGATCTAAGGTGGCTTTATTTACAAAACGTTTGTGGTTTTAGTAAATGGAAAATTAACGATTGATCATATTAAGCAAATTTCTAAAAAGTTAGGAACTTTCTTTCAACCCTTTAATGATTGAGAGGAATAAATTGTTTTATCTTAAAGTAATTGAACTATTCATAGTAAGCATTACATGAAGTCATGATTTTCTGTTGCTGTCTGCAACTAAAACATTAAAAGATTGCTGTGATGATTACAAAGGCAATTGATAGAAAAGAATGATAAGTATATTCATGTTTAAATGGAAACTGTCAGTTGTAATTTAAATTATAATTGGCTTCTAAGTTTAGGAATTTAGAAGATGCATTCAAAATTACTGTGCTTACTCAAGTATTTAGGGGCAAAATATAACTATCCATTCACTAAAAGTAACATATGAAAAAAGGGCTGAAGAATCACAATTTTATTCATTTATGCATTCACTAACTTCAGATCTACATTAAAAAAACGTAAGAGTTAAGGGCAACCATCTATTCCCTCCCAAAGTTCTGTGTAAGATATGATGGTTAATTCCATTTTATTTCTAGGCAGCAGACCAAAAGTTAATATGATCTATGATTCTTATTTAGGAATCTCTGATCACCTATCTGCATTTGCCAAAATTTGCTGAGGCAAAGCTTCCTAAAGTGCATGGATCCCTTTGAGTCATCCATAATTCAAATAAATCATGGACAAGATTATTGTAAAGTGAAACAAATATAATTTGTTGTTTTCTTGGAGAAAAAAAAAACAGAATTTTAATATTCAAAATAAAAAAGGAAGTTCTCTTGAATGAAGATATAAGTATGAATACTCAGACAAAACTTTGGAACCAGATTATCCAATTCAGATTAGTTTTTCCAGCTTTAATTGGGTGGTTTAATTTTTACCCTCTTATGTTGGTTGCTTATCCTGAATTGGTTGCTTATCCTTAATTGGGTGCTTATCCTGAGTTTGTTCTTCCCCATACAGCTCCCAATCTGTACAGTGACCCTACAGATATTCTTCAGAGCAAACCCTATTTAGGAGGGATCAAGTTATTTTGAACAGGGCCATTTGTTAGCTATCTACACACAAGAAAAGTATAGAGAAATAATCATATGTTTGTTTTTGATCACTATAACTTAATCCTCAATAAAAGCTCTTTCCCATGCTTGATTATATTAGCTTTTTTATTTTCCTCCATAGCAATCTTTACGTCATATATCAAACTGTTTTTGAAAGTCAGTTTAAAAATCAACTGTCCCCATATATTTGTGTTACAGAGGCAAATAATGTGGTCCTGAGTATCAGGTAGTTCTGTCGTATGTGGGATCCACAAAGTTGATGGGAAAAAAGGACTATTATTAGAAAATAACTGGTTGGCACCTTCAAGTGTGTTACCCTTATATAGCAAGCCTGCAAACATGTATTAAATGGTATAATAGTTTCCAAAGAAGCAATCTATTAATGCCAAGTCTGAGAAGTAGAGAAATTAAGCAGCCAGACAAATAACCAGACTTCACTTTCATAATGTACTTCCAGGAAAGAATCAATGTCGTCTAAGTCTTTTCTGTCATGATGAGATCTGAGATCCTGACATAAGCACTAACTTTCACAATTGGGTAGAGGGAATAAAATAAACTATTGCCATGTAGGAGGTAAGTAAATGTGCTGTTGTTGTTATTACAATGAGAAAGAATTTGTTTTTAGTGTGAAACAGGAAGATAAGGTATTAAATACATGTACTAACAATAGCTGAGCATTTATTGGTTAAGAAATCTTGGCTCACGTATTGGGCAGAAAAAACATATTAATTCTGACTGGCTGCTGTAGACATATAATATTTAAATGCTGATGGCATTCTGATAATTTAATTAATTCAGCCCAGTTAGCCCTATTTTGTTTTCAGTTATGAAATTAGGAGCCACTTGAACAGGGCAGTTTTAAATCAGGGCAGGTTCAAAATAGCTGAAATGTGGATAACATTTTATCAAAGAAATAAATAGGCCACTTTCATTATGAGATAGTTTCGCCATCTGAAATTTTTTTCACTTCTAGCTTTTGGAGTGTGTTTAAAGGTTTCTCAAACACATTGTTTTATTTTTGTAGATAAACCCAAAGTACCTCTAAAGAATGGAGTCTGTGAACAAAATAAAATTTTGTGCCTATGCTCAATGATCATAGCAGAATATATACTGACCTAGTGCAAATTAAAATGAGAATGAAGAAATATAACCTTTAATGTACTATTAACACATGCACTACTGAAATGTTATGATTGCTGACATGTATGATGCATACAAAAATAATTTGGATCTTCACAAAGATGTTTTTCTTTACATTTGTTTGCTTAGTTTTTTTACACAGAAAACAGGGATGCCTAAAATTAAAAAAAAGTTTAAAAAATAAAAAAACACCCTCATCTAAGAATTTCAAACCTCTGAGAAAATTGTTCTTAGTTTTTCTCCTTGGTTATAAGAGCCATTTGCACCATGTATGATGTTTTAGCTGGCTTGTCACAGGGCCTGATGCTGATTTGGTCAAGTAATTGGCCCAAAGTCACCCAAGTCACTTCCATATCTAAGGGAGACCTATAATCTGGGTCTCCCTGTTTCTAGTCTAGAACGTAAGATGCTACTGGCTTCTTGAAGCCCAAATGAAATCACATGAAAAAGGATTTAAGGCAAGTTTCTTCATTTTATTAATAAATGTACTGAGAATGTTGTTCTCAAATGTCTCTTTTTAAAAAACCCATTTTAGCTTGGTGGAAGAAAGGCTTATTGAACGTAATGAATCCTAGAGTAAGCTGGTCCAGGTTTTAGCTTGTGGCCATAATCCTAAATCCTTCTTTGAGAGAAAAATTAAATAATTATGGAAAAGTTTTTAGCTAAGAAAAAAAGCAAAAATAAGAAATACTAACTAATCTTAATAAATATTGCCATTTATTACTTCTATTCATGAACAGATTTTTAAATACCAAAACAGAAAAAAACGTATCTTAAGATAATTTTCCTGCAGAAAAACCACCTAAAATTGCTAAACAATAAGCAGCAGGAGATCCTCACAGAATCAAGTTTTAATGCAACTCATTTTATGTTACTGGTGATTGCTTACTCAGCAAATTGATTAATATTGCCCAAAGTTAGCATGTCCCATTTTTGATAAGCAGTAAGAAATATGAACATAATATTAATTTTTTAACTTTCCAATTAATAGCTCAATAATATATTTTATTATGATCTAATAAATATCAGCATTATTTGATTAAAATATCCTTTAGTTATTGCAGTTAAACTTACTGTATATCTTTTGTGATTCAGTTATTAGAAGAAAACAGTAATAGGCTAGGTGATTCAGAATGAGTATTTCCTCTTAAAACTCTGGACAGCCACTATTAGTAACTACTGAAGATGTTGGGGTAGATAATTACCTAAATTAGTGCAATAGAACTTCTCGCATATTTAATATAAAGATAAAGAAACAGGTTCTGATCTTCTTTTCAGCAGTTATAAGTACAATTATAAATTTACCTCTTATTCTATGGTTATAGCATAACTCTCTTTTTATATAATCTACCCTATTATATAAATTTTATCATTTATATAATAAATTTTTATGCAAAAAAATCTATGAAGGATTTTTTAGTCAGTAATAAATATAGATATTGTTTGGATCAAAGATCTCATTTTAGCCATCTTTGTGAGTTCCAGAGTTTTGTTAGATCCCCATTGGCAATTATTTGGGCTTTCTATGAAGTGTAAATCAATCTCATTCAAAAGTTCTCTCCAAAATTCATAGTTTACTTTGAACAAGAAAGCCCAATTCAAATTGTCAAAGGTCTCCTCTGCAATTAATAAGATTAATATAGCTTGTTTTTCATTATATTTCTCCAAATACTCCAAAACGTCCAACACTTTTTTAACATTGTCCTTTAACTGTCTTAGGTAAAAACTCACATTGATTCTCATGAATAAATTCTTCATAATTATTTCAGTTATAATTGCTGTGAACAACTTGTAATCATTATTCAATAATGATACAGGCTTATACAGTGGAAGCACTGTGAGCATCTTGGTGCACAAGATTTTTGAAAGACGAGCAAAATTTTTTAATAAAATTTAATTGGGTTGATGAGTGGGAACTCGCAAGATGAGCACTGCACAATGAGGTTGCGTGGGAAATCTCACAATGGAGCCAATGGTTCTTATCTCTCACTGCGTAAACAGTGTACATTAAGTGAAAGCCATTCAAGAGAAAGAATTCGTGAGACTCAGACTCTGGATTCGCCTTCCAAGAAGTCCTCCTCCCCTCCTCTCCTCCTTCTTATCTCCCTCATGCCATCCAGGACTTTTCTCAAAGCATATACACACACACACACACAAAACACACACACATACTTTTAGCCTGGAACTATCCAGCCCATCCCCCTGCTGCCCATCTCTTCTCCCCTCTCATAGCATAGAGGCAGGTTATGATGAGAAACATTTCCAAACCACCCAGGAAAGATCCCTGGTAAAGGTATTACTGAGGGAAAAGGGAAAAGGCTGCTTTGCCTCGAGCGGTGGTGGCAGCAGATCCTCCCAATCCAGCAGGGGGCACCAGACAGCAGCTGGCCTAGCAGCAGCCGATGGCCAGAATCCGCCTCAAAGCAGATCCATGAGTGCTGGTTAATTTGTTCTATTTCTGCTTTATATTGTGTCTTAATCATTGTTACTTGTTTCATATGTTAGGGACAATCATTTCTACATCAAATTCCATTGAAAATTATTTTTTGGTGAATATTTTTGAAGGCATGGACTGGATTGTCTGACTTTCCATTGTTTCCTATGGGAAACCTCTTTTTGGTTTAAGAGCATTTTGGACTAAGATCAGAACAGATCGGGCTTGCAATCAGAGATTCTACTGTTGTTATTTGTTAAAGTTAAGTCTTGTCCTTCTTTGAATATTAATGTTATATTGGCTGCTTTCCAATTTTCTGGCATCTTTTCTCCTTCTAGGATCAAGCTGAGCACATTTTGTTATGATTATAAACATTCATTCTCAAAATGAATAATAAGAATCTGATAATCCATCTAGTCCAGATACCTTGCCAATTTTAATCTTTTATATAGCTTCAGAAACTTCTCTTATTCATATAAGTACATTCATAATCTGACTCTGTGCCCCTGTAATTTTCAAAAAAAATTGTTTCTTTACATATTCATCTGTAATGGTATGTAGAAAAGACCTTAGAAGACTGGCAAAGAGGCACTGTCAAGGGAATGTCAGATAAGAAACAGCATAGCCTAAAACTGGATAATGAGCAGAGCATGAGACTCAGAGGAGACCCTTCCTAGTTTCTTTGCCTCTAAAGGAGATAGTGGGGAATATTGTATTTTTAGAATTGCAAGATTCTGTCAATTTAATTTGACAATAAACTAAAATTAATTCATCTGGTTGTGATTCCTATCTGATTTACTGGAAAGGCTAACATATATTTCTTCTAAAGAGATGTTATCTCCTTTATATAAATTGGAATATAATTGTTTTATATTTTACTTTTATTACTCCCCAGAGAAATGTGAAAAATAAATAAATGTTTGTTTATAATATTTATGGAATTTTTTTTGTATGGTCTCATTGTCCAGTAATATATCTGATGCTGATGCCGATAGATGTCAAGATTAGCTGTTCAGTGGCTGAAGAGTGGCCTGGAGCACTGTTGGCTAAAGGGCATCCTTGGGCATCAGGGACTATCATTGGATGATGGCCTGCTTAGGAGTTTGTGGAGCATTGTGGCCATCGGTGAGACTGAAGAGACAGTGGCCATTATGGAAGAATTATGGGCCTTGTTTGGCTGGGGGCTTGCTCCCAGATGAGAGACAGAGACAGCCTAGGTGGGTGTGTTATTGTATGGATGCTTATCCATGGGTGAAGTGTTTTGTGAGTTTGCCCTTCCTCAATGAGAGAGCTTAGTGTGGAGGGGTGGGCATTGTATGTTTGTGTGGAAGGAGGGAAGAGGTGGGAGCCCTGTGAGGTACTGAGAGCTTCTTGTTGTGTCTGGATGTGATTGTTGGGAGTGCAGAGCCTATGGCTTGTAAAAGGAGGATGTTGGGATGGAGGGAGAACCTCACCCTGAGAGTTTTAGGATAGGAAAATATATTCAGGTGGTGATGGGCATGAGGTGCTACAGGAGCCAGATGGCAGGCCATTGCAGGGGAAGACACCCCTGATGTTTAGTATCAGTGAAGTTTAGGCCCTGTGTGCTTATGCCCAGTCTCTAGTCAGCATGGAGGCCCTGCAGTCCAGTCACTGCTGATGAATGCCAGGTCAGTTAATAATAAAGCTCTCCTCATTTGTGACATCATTGAGGAGAATGAGGACTTGGAGTGCATTACTGAGACCTGGCTGGTTCCTGAGGGGGGTGTTCACCCTCTTGGAGATGTGTCCAGCTGGGTTCAAGGCATGGCAGCAGCTGAGACCCCAGGGCAGTGTTCATCTGAGAATCTCTCACGGCCTTGCTCCACAAGTGTCTGGCTGTGAGACCCTGTTCTTGAAGCTCAGCTCTGGGATCATTTAGAACTGTTGCTACTGTACCAGTCTCCCTGCTGCATAGCATCCTCCTTTCCGGAGCTGGTTGAGGGCATCTCAGAGTTGGTGGTGGATTTCCCCAGGCTGATGCTCCTGGGGATTGCAATTTGCCATTCCAGGGGTTTATCCTTGGGATTATTTTAGGAGTTCCTGGGTTCCATGACAGCCATGGGCCTATCCCAGATTATTTTGGGCCTTACTCAAGATAGTGGCCACAATCTGGATATGATTTTCTTGTCAGAGCAATGGCAACGTGACCTAGATGGGGAACTTTCAATGTCCCTCTTGTCATAGTCATATCACTCCCTGGTGTCTTTGAGATTCTCTTATGTCACCTCCCTATGCAGGGAGTTTGGACCTGATGAAGTGGACAGAGTCTTCAATGCCATCAGTGCTACAATTAAATCCATGTCTCCCTTGGTTGGTGAAAGCTGCCAGGATGGTGACCAACAAGTGGATCCATGCAGTGATAAATGCCTCACTGTGAGAGGGATATTTCCAGGACCTTTTAAGAAGGCCCTGGTTCATCCTCTGCTAAAAAAAAAAAAACATTGTTGGACTCCACCTGTCTGGACAATTATTGCCCAGTATCTCATTTACCCTTTTTACAGAAGGTGGTTGAGAAAGTGGTTGCATGTCAGCTTTAGAGGATCCTAGAGGAAATGGATTTTCTGGATCCTTTTCAGTCTGGCTTCAGGTCTAGTTATAGGATGGAGACAGCACTGGTCGCTCTTGTTGATGATCTCTGACAAGAGTAGAATGGGGGTAGTGCATCTATCTTGGTCCTCCTTGACTTCTCATTGGCGTTTGATACAATCAACCATGGTATCCTTTTGGGTCAGCTGTGGAAGTTGGGGCTGGGTGGTTCACTTCTGCACTGGTTCAGCTTTTTTCTCCAAGACTGTCCCATTTGGTGTTAATAGGAAGAGAGAAATACAATCCATGGCTGCTACTTTCTGGTGTGCCTAAAGGTTTGGTACTTCCTCCTTTCCTTTTTAACTTCTACATGAAACTGCTGTGTGAGATCATCTGTTGCCATGAGATGAAGTACAATAAATATGCTGATGATACTCAGATTTACATCTCCATCCTTGGTGATCCAACTTATGCAGTTGGGCCCTGAATCAGTGTCTGGAGGCTGATGGGCCTGGATCAGGGACAACAGACTTTGGTTGAACTCTGACAAGACTGAGTGGCTTTGGATGTCAGGGGAGCTGGTTCTGGGACTTTAACATCTTTAACATTGGGTGGGATGGCACTACCCCAGACAAACCTGGTACACAATCTGGAGGTTCTCCTCAAAGAGCAGATGGCAGTCACGTTTGTGTAACTTCATGTTGTGCACCAGTTGTGCCCCTTCCTAGACCAGAAGTCCCTTCACTCAGTCACTCATGCCCTCATCATCTCTTCATTGGATTACTACAACATGCTCTACATGGGGCTACCCTTGAAGAGCATCTGGAAGTTGCAGCTGGTACAGAATGCCACTGTCTGGATGATCTTAGGGGCCAATAGAATGGCCTATGTAACATCTTTATTCCATAAGCTGCATTGGTTGCCAGTCTGCTTCCAGGTGAAATTCAAGTTGTTGGTTTTGACCTTTAAAGCCCTTCATGGCATGGGTCCAGGCTATCTGAGGAATCATGTCACCCTAATGGGGATATCCCACCCCACCAGAAACGTCAAAAGAGACCTCCTCCAGATCCTCTCAGCCAAGGAAATTCAGCTGATGGGGCCAAAAAGAAAAGCCTTTTCTGCTGTGGCTCCTGCCCTGTGGAACATCATGCCACCAGAAGTGAGGTCTGCACCTACCCTTTCAGCCTTCTGAAAGGGCCTTAAGACTTGGCTCTGCCAGCTGGCTTGGGGCTCCAGTGGGAGTTCATCATCTTGAAGGTGGTTGGTGGCTTAGTATTTACCTCCTTCCCCCACATATATATCTCTTGGCTTCTCCCTCTTGGTCTGATTGGTTTCTTTTTTAAAGGATTTTTATCACTGTTTTTATTGTAAGCTGCCAAGAGTCGTTCTGAGTTTTATATATATATATATTTAGAAATATTATGATATATTATGATATTATATATGATATAATATCTTGTAATTTCATCATTATTTTTCACAATTTGTATGCTAGCCACTTCCCTGGTTTATTTGCAAAACTTTTTTTCCCCTTTAGATACTTCATTTCCCCTTTAGATATTTCCCTACTTTAGATACTATTTTACTGCTAATATAGATAATATAAACAATTGTCATTGTAAAAGCTTAATTTGTCAAAAAATACTTATTTTGTTTGGAAATGTCTTTAATTCTTCATCTTTTTATTTCAACCAAAATAGCTTGTTTTTTGTAATTCTTTCTAAATTAATTATGTTGTATAAAATCACTTCTAATAAAAACTTTACTTGCGTCCCAAGCCATTCTTAAATCAATGTCTTTACCTAAATTATTTTTTAAAATATTCTTTTAATATATTTTTACGTTCCTCACAATTGTTTCTTTCTGCAGCAACATTCCTTTTAGTCTCCATCTAAAATATGTTTTCCTTTATAAAACAAATTTACAGGATTACAATCTGAAAAAATCTTTCTTAAGCCTAATACCGAACTAAATCCCAAAATGTTAAGGAATTCCTAAAACTTGGCATTCAGACAAACCAGCCATTAATATTAATTAACCATTTTTACCCACCATTCAAAAGTGATGCAAGAGCTAAGAAGGAAACAAAAATATCAGAAGATATCCACTCCAGCAGTCAACATCCAGATAAGCACATAACAATATCAGTTAAACAGTCGGCAGAAAGAAACATCCTACTAAAGGAACTACTAATGAGAAAACTCAAATCACTCAAATGAGCTTGAATCTTGACTCTTTATAGGCTGGATCTAAGATGGTAATTGGGACACCATTTTCTAATGTGATCCAGGATTCATTTCAGCCATTAGCATCAGCCTGAGCTTAATCATATCCTTCCAGCTTCTTCAGGTAGCTACAGCATGTGTGTGAAGAGATAGATCAGGAAATAGGATCTATCTAGGTATTGGGTTTGAAATAGGTGACTTTAAGGAGTAGAAGCAGGAGTATGGACCCTTTTGAAGAGGTCTTTCCTAAATCCAGATATATTGGACAAGTACTGCCCTGTCTCCAACCTTCTCTTTTTAGGAAAAGTTCTTTAGAAAATAGTGGGATTTCAGCTACAAAGTACCCTAGGGAAGAGGATTATCTTTATAATAATAAATTTTAATTTTGGTCAGAACTGTAGGCATGAAACAGAATGCCATTTAGATTTTGGGGAATGACTTTAGTTCGGACCTGTACAGTGGACATCTCTGACTGTTAGTTAATCTCTTAGCAATGTTCAGTATTGCTAATATTGTATCCTTATAGATTGTTTGAGAGAGTTTCACGTAGGAAGCACTATTCCTTCCTAAATTGATAATATCAATCACAAGTGAAATGGAAAGAAAGGATATTAGAATCTGAAAGATTCATCATACTTTCTAATATCTACATGAAGTGATGTCCATCATTTCAAGTTGAGTTCCTTTAAGTGCACTGACTATAATTAATTTTACATCTCCACTTGGCCCTCAGATATTGCAAGATATTTGAGCCAATGTTTGGAAGCTGCTGGGACAATAATGGAACAAAACAGGCTGAACCCAAAAAGATGGGATTTACTGTTTTCCAGAAACTATTTGGTTCTTTGTTTACTCCAGAAGTAATATTGGTTGTGGCTCAATCCCTATGAATTCCCAGGTTCATGACTTGGGAATCAAGCTACTTTTTATCTATATAAGTAAATTAATACTAGTATTTTTGGCATTTCTAAACCACTCCACTCCAAATGGACTTTGTGCAGCAAACAAACAACAAAATTAAAATGAACAACCGGTACAGTAAAATTCCAAATGACATTATATGTAGGATATTATTGCAAATGATATATTTGAAACCATAGCTGTCACCAAGGTTTTCATATGAATTCGAATTTTTGCACACCATGGCCCTCTGTGGCTGTTAGGTATCAATAAAAAACCCAACCCAGTGTTGCCGCACAGCAGGGAGAGTGCCTGCTGTTCCACCCTAGCTCCCACCCACCTAGTGGTTCAAAAGCGCATGAGCGTGAGTAAATAGATAGGTGTCGCCCCTTCCGGCAGGAAGGTAACAGTGTCCGTGAGCCTTAGGCGTCCAGTCATGCCGGCCACATGACCACGGAGCCATCCCAGGATGAACACTGGCTCTTCGGCTTAGAAATGGGGATGAGCACTGCACCCAAGAGTCAGTCACAACTGGCAGGGTCCCCTTTACCTTTATCA
>JANHZU010007365.1:8415-22719 GCA_032468055.1 Acrochordus granulatus | reverse complement strand
GCTTAGAAATGGGGATGAGCACTGCACCCAAGAGTCAGTCACAACTGGCAGGGTCCCCTTTACCTTTATCACCACTATAGTCTGTCTCTTTGGGGGAGAATATTTTTCATCTCATCAATAAATAAATTACCATATTTCTGTGGATGAATGTTATATTTATGTTATTAGAATTTGCTGCTACCTAACCACTTCAGAAATTTGACTCAAGTTCTGATGTGAGAAATTCATACTGGTTAAAAAAGGTAAAATTGATTTTTAAACAATTGATTTCTCCTCCCTCCTGGAATGAATGAAACTGCTATATAAGTCAGAACATACCTTTCAATATGAACAGGAATCTTTCCTACATCACTGCCCAGAATTAGAATTAATTCTCCATTGGATTAAAGCTGGATTAGAGTCTTAATGATGACAATATAATATATTATCCCCAAATGTTTAAAGTAAAAGAAGTTCCATTAATTATAGCCAATGTTAGTACTACATAATCTATATGTAGTATTTATAGTATCACAATATTATTATCAGTGGAGAGCTGAAATTTATCTTGAAACAAATTTTAGGATTTGATTATATATATATAATATACAGATGTATGTATATGTGTATATATGTCACACTGAGGTTTATTAAGTGTTGATTATGCCTCTAAATTTCCTCCACTAAATTATGGAAAAACTGTTTTTGGTTGAATCAGTCCCTACCCTCTGTACTATTATTTACCAGTCATTTCTGAAAGAAAAAAAACAGTCCATCCCACATTCAGCTAACTTAGGTTATATTCAGCCCAACTGTAGATATATTGTCATTCACTTTATTGTGATGCAGGATTCAATTCTTCAGAATCAAGGTGCTTCACTAGATGGTTCTAAGATAATTAAATGGTGGGTATGTTACTTTATCCATGTATGTATAAATCTGATCTGGTTCATGGCTTTTATTTTTTTTCTTCCATGATAAACAGAAATACATAAATATTAACCTACCTAGAAGATACTTTACTACTTTCCAGCATCTTGCAGCATTTTATCTATATGGATTAACTTCCATTTGGAAGTACCTGGATATCACTTTGCAATCTCTTAAACTGAAATTATGAAAATAGTATAAGACTGAATCACAAATTGAATGAAGTGATCATTTTATGCCAAAATAAAAGCCTAACATTTTATCCCAAAATAAAAGCCTAACACTAATATTATGTTGTAGAATTAGTATGAAACATTCATTTTTTTACAGTTGACTTCTGTCTCTCAGAACAGCAACTATCATATTAAAACTCACAAAAAAATCTGTATCAATGTCACCCATTGACTAGGAATGTTGACTTCAACAGAATATTCATTGGCTCCCAAAGAAATGCCACATAAAATTAACAATATTATGTATGTATTGTTATTGATAATTTAAATATTTACATCCCAAAATATCAGGGTGACTAGCATTAAAATCTGTATCCTTAACCTTTCAGATATTGAGTATTGGTGTGTATTCAGACACACAGAAATAAGTACATCCTTTCTAGGAGAGTACAATTTTTAAAAAGAAGCCATTATACAAGGATTAACTGAAGAAGTACGTATGCGCTCAGAACAGAAGGGAAATTGTTTTTTCACTTGTTAACAAAAACTACGAACAGATGAAAATAAACCTGACAAAGACAGATTTTGAATTCGGATGATGATGACTGGAACTCTCCAGGGTCCTGAACGTTTACACTCCTTTTTTTTCCCCTCCCTCTGCCATAATAAACCCCTTCAGTAAGCAGTAATGAAGACGGATGTAGACTTCATTCAGATCTCCAACAACAGCTGTACAGCCAATATAAAGCCCAGTTTCTAAGAATTAATCTTTTAAGAGATTTTTAAAAATTCAAATCCGCAATTCAAATACGCTCGTTTGTCACTCCCATGTCCAATATACCATACTTAGAGGTAGATTAAACATGCTGATCTAAGTCGATTCTCAGGTGAGGGAAAACAGGGAGGGGATCTAGCTTGGATCATAGTTTCTTTTGTGTAGCCAACGTTTCTAAGCGCGCAAAGAGAATGAGAATGATAAGAGATCCCTTGCGAATAAATAAAGTTTGATCCAAGCCATTTCCCGACTGTTCCGTGGATCTCCTTTCCAAACCACAGCTGGACGCCGGGCTAGAGACGGAAGGAGAGTTCCCTTCCTGTACCACGAGAAGCTCCCCGCCTCTGGCTACAAGAAGGTTAGGCTTGCCTGAGAGAGACTTACGTGTGCCGTCAAACCTAGTCGCGATCGTGTCCAAGAAAGTATTTTGAGGTGCCAGTAATCCTTTCATAACAGGCATTTTTCCAGTACGGTGCGAAATTCTCCATCAAAGTTTGCCTGGGAAGAATGGTTTGTCGGAGGCGGGCAGAGGAGGAGGAGGAGGAGCACCTCGGACTTTCCGGCATCGGGAATGGATGCTACTTTCGCTGCCGCCGCTCCTGCTGACTTTCGCCAAGCCGAGAAAGCGCCCGGCTGACCGACGCCGCGAACACGCTTGCGCGCGCGCTCAAACCAACCCCCGCCCCCTGTCTCGCCCTGAGCACCCCGACCACCCCGAGCTCTTGGAATCAGAGACTCCGGGCGGCAGCTGGAGGAGCCGCATGCTCTGCTCTGCCCTGCCCTGCCCTCCCGGGATACCCGTTGGCTGCCGCCAAAGGAAGAAATGCGTTTTGGCGGGAGGGAGAAATGGTGGGCGTAGAAAGCTTCTCTGGGTGGGGAGCGAGAACACCCGGAGGACGAGCCCGTGGGCGAAACATCATCCCACCCGCGACTTTATTTACATTTATTAACAGTTAACAATTCACAACAGAGTGGAAAATATACAGTGGCTCCATATAGCTGTATTTAATTAGATTGTCTAGGAGCCTCGAAAGAGTACTATCATTATGCCTATTGGTTGCAACTATACAAATAATAGAGGAGCCCGGCAAACAGGAATGGATTTAAATATTTAGAGATGGTGGCAAATATGCAGAAAAATTGCGCTAATGAAAAGTTGACCAAAAAAGAAAAAAATTATAGGACACAGATTTTTCCTTCATTTGTTAATTGTGGGAGAAATATATTTCATGAAGATCATGAAAAACAGGCTTTTCCCCTGAAGCCTATTTTATACCCAAACCAACCCACCCAAATTTGGATATTTAGAACCCAAATGCTAGCAATCTTTTTTTGGTACCAAAAGCATAAAACTATCCGAAACGCTCTTCTCTCCTCAGCCATATTAATACAACAATAAATATTTCATTGCATTTAGAATAAATAAATATCCAAAATTCGGATTTAAACTGCCTGCATACATAATACAGTTACTGTACTGTGCATATTCAACTATATTTCTATTGACACAAATTATCACCAGTCTTGCTTTTCTCATCTAAATCATTTTTAGTGCCATTCAGAATTTACTATGCCAGATTATGCCTAAATAAGAAAGCATGCCAAAGCACATATAAATATAATACCCTCCTCATAACATCTCAACTTAATTTATAATTGCATCTTGATTAATAGTAAAATCAGTGGAAGGGATGTTTGTTGAAACCAAATGACAAATTGAATTGTTTGAGCCCCAAAATACATTTGAATATGAGAAAATCTGCTTTACAGATAACAGTCCATATCCATTTTAGGAGGAAACATAACTACTGTTCAAACTGATAATTGCTTGGATTTTGATAAAATTCTATTTCAGCTGATTTTATCTATTCAGTCTGAAGTCCAATAAACCAAAGTCTACTAAATCAAGGCTTTATTGTATTTGTGAATTTTTATCTGTGGGGAAAAATGTCCTTGGAGGGGAAATATCATTTATTAAATTTATATCTGAAATTACATATTTCAAAACAACAACATTAAAGCATGCATAATAAATACCAGCCAGTAATATCCTAACATGAACAACTAATAAACCACAAATAATGTGCATAATTGGGGCTATAGCCTCCTTGACCTCTCGCAGGCTGGATAACAAAGCTTTTATTTTTCTACCTTTCCTGGATTCTTACACACTCATGTTGATTCAAAAGGTAGCTTTGCATGGCTTTTATGAACATATACTTGGTAAGATGTTCCATTGAGTTCAGTGAGATATATTCTCCAAAGCATTAGCATAGAGCTACAATTTTATAGCTCAGTCATACAATATGTACATATGATAATCTCTAGTTTATTATGTTTTGCAATGCTGTGAAGTCTATTTGCAATCCTACTCCTACTTCCTTCTATCCTACATCCACATTGAAAAGTTTGTGAGGTGTAAATATGTACTTAGCAAGTATGAGTGAATTGAAGAAGAAATCAAACAAATCAGATCCCCCCTGGAAAAAGTATTAACTATTAAGATAAGGCTTTTTAGAAATTGATTATTTATTATTTCAACTACATATCTAAAAATTAATGCCACTAGATTTATGTCTAAGTACATAAGAAAATAATTATACCCTAGGTTGATTTCAGTTAAATTATTTTGTCATTTCTTTCATCCATTTTAAGGCTTCTATCTGTGTTTTTGTACTTTATTTAACGTGTTATCATACTGTGATTATTTTGGGGTAAATATTTTAATTCCTAATTAATGTATGTTGTTTATGTGGTTTGGATTCTGTGAATTAATAATGTTAGTATATGGTGAATCTTATTTTAGTACAAAATATTGTTTTTATTATAATTGAGTGCTATAATTTAATAAAATTATATTGCATCATTCCCTTTATTTATTTTTAAATAATTTGATTAATCATACTTCCAATAGTAACAACTAATAAGGAAAGAAAGAAAGAAAGAAAGAAAGAAAGAAAGTAAAAAGTGCAAAGGAAAAGAAAAAATATAATAAAGAAAAATAAATATATAAATAAGTGACTTTCAACCTTCATCACAACAAATGTAAACAATTTAATAACTTTTCGCCTCCTAATAATTTACAACCAATGACCTCTTCATCCCATGTCCCATCTTTTATCTACAAACCAATTCTTAAAGCACTGTCTTTTCAGAACATTAAAAAATCCACATCAGAGAAAGTCCAGTTTCATTAAGTTTACTTAAAAAAATTACAACTAATATTTATAAAGTTTATCATTTAATCATATAATTTCACCTGTGCAAATATAAAAAATATAGGTTGAAGAGAAAGCTGTAAAGCACATCACATCTCCTTACTTTCTTTTCTTTTCCTTTATTTGTATTCTGTCCTGTGGAGGACAGAATAAAGGATCTGATAAACAATTCAATGAAAAAGGTTGCCTGTATTCTTGTACAGGTATTAAGCAACATAATCATGTAGGTGTAAAAAAAGTTTTCTTTTTTATGGTCACTTAACAAGCATGACTAATTTTACTGCATTCTACTGTTAAGTTCCTCTCTCTTCTCAAACTTCAACAATACAGTTTTTAAAAGCTCTTTTCTTTTTAAACTGCAAAGTGAGAGTTCCTTCTGAACACAAGTCTAAAGTGCCTTTATATGTATATAAAATATACATATTTGCAGATTATGAAGTTATCTTTAGCTGCATGTACTATTCTATTCCTAATTGTATCTATTTTCTAATTTAGAATTCAGAAGGGTTTATAGAAGTAGGTGGTAAATATCTCTCAGTCAAATTGAGAAACAATTTTGTCTGGTAAAACTTTTAATCTTTCCTTTCACCATCTTCAGCTCCACTAAAAGCTTTCTCACTTGGGATTTTGAGTCCCCTGGATCTGCACATTTTACATCTTTAACTCTTAATAGCTAATTTGGTGAGAGAGAACCAGTTAAGGTTGAGGAATCAGGCTGGAAACGGGAGACCATGAGTTTTAATCCTACCTTAGGCAAAAAGCCAGCTGGGTAACTTTGAGCTAGTCATGCTCTTGGCCCTAGGAAAAACCTTGCCAAGAAAATTGTAGGGACTAATAGAGGTAATCACCAGGAATAAAAAACTGACTTGAAGACATTCACGCACATAAAAATGAGATAGCATTCTCTTCAGAGAGTTGCTGTACAATCTGTGAGTCCTCCTAGAATCACAGCTCATGTCTCAGTCACATCTTGACTGTGTTTCTGTAACATGCTGTCTTTAAAAAGACTTGGAATTTCAACTAATCCAAAATGCAGCATTGCATAAAATTCTGTTCACTCTACAGTTTACATGTGTGAACTGCAGTGACTTCCAATAATCCCAAGTTGCAGTTCAAGATACTGGTTATCATTTGAAACCCTGAACAGAATGGGTCCAGGTTATTTGAGGATATCCTACCAAACTAACAGGGTGGACATGCATTCCTATATTAAGTATTTTCATCCTACAGGTCTGAGCAATTGTGCACTCTCTGTTGTGGCTTTTCTTAACTTCCCTGTGAAATTGCTTCCTTCCTGAGAACTGGAGGGCCTCAAGTTTCTTGTTCTTTTGGAAGGCTATTAAGACCTGGTTTTCCCCTAGGCAATAGAGATTCAGTGCTAGAGGAACTCAAAATATGTGCATTTGCATTATGAGTTTTTTACATGATGCTTCAGTTATTTTATGTTTTGGATTATTTTTAACTATATCTTTGTTCAGTTATAGTGTGTTTTTCTTAATATAGTTTTTTGTAAACTGATCATTAGCTGCTCATAGTTATGTATTTCAGATGGTGATCATATATGTTTTCTGAATAAATAAAAAGCTTTTGATTCCCCAGCAGGTGGGGAACACTCCCCAAAAATCCCAAGGATGGGGGATGAAGGAGAACAAACTGATCTTGTTCTCACTAACATCATCTCTAGCATCCTAGAATACTTCCTTCTATCTTAGCTCCCTCTTGCCTTTTCTTTTTTGCTATAATTGGGAAGAAAGAAAGTTATTTCTCTATATCTACAAAAATCAGTCCATAGATTGTAGGCCCACCTGGGTTGAGCTGAATATGAGCATCCCCATCTTTTAAAAATATTGTCCCTGCAGCTTGTAATTTATTGTTATTGTTGTTCTGTTGTCACTAACATTTGGATATTAGACCCAAGATAGTTAGCACTGTTTGAACAATATTCCTCTTCTAGTCTTTCCTGACTATCTTACATTATATTTTATTTCAGTTTAATTTCATATTCATAGCCCACGTATGTTCATGAACTCCAATATTCTATATACTATTATTCATTTATTCATTTTGCATCCTAATATTCTCTTTATCTATAGAATATATTATTATGTAAGTCTATCCTGTTCTTATAAGTGTCACCTACTTAGGCTCAACTAAGGCATACAGTCCAAAGGCATTCACTTCACAGTCTGATTTTTTAATCGGCCAAATTTCCTTCTCAACCAGCAACCTCATCCATTAATAGTTGAAGAATGAAGATAGTCTGCTTCTTCTACTCTCCCCAGCAGCTAGGAAATTTTTAATAAGTATTATTATTCCCCTTTCAGTAGTTACCTGTAAGGCACTCCTCTATATCTCTGCTGAGGAATGTGCCTTCCAATTAAAATTGAAATGAAAAAGGTGCTTGACTGTTTCATTCTCTTGTCCTTCAAACAGAAATGATATTGCAGTCTCTAAAGAAACAATTCTTGCTGCAGAAAGGATATAGCATACAGCTCAGATGGTTGCTATTAGCAGTATTAAAAATACATGCTCCTTTTCCAGCATATCTGTAACTTCTCTGCCTTTCTGTAAATGGAGCCTAACTTGACAAGAGATGTTAATAGCCCAAAATATTGAGGTGATATATCTCCATGGGAGAGATGATGGCCCAAGAAGACTTATGAATGATTGAAGGAGATTATTCATACCTATTCCCACCCTTGCAGTTAAAAGGAAGAGGCAACCTTCATTTCTGTGTGATTTAAAATAAAAAAGCAAGCTATAGCTTGACAAAACTGACCAAAAGACTCATAAGAATGATTGTCCCTTAGAACAAGAAGGAATATTTTTATTGTTATTCTGAATGGTAAAGGACATTGTGGGTGGGTAGTAATATAATAATAATATTACTAGATGGTGTAGGGAAAGATTTTCAAACAAATGTTTCCTTTAGGGATTCTTGAGAGATTTAATCTTTTTTGATATGTTAAGCCTACCCAAAGGTGAAATTTTCTCAAAATACATTTTGTATCCATTCTTTTATAATATATGTTATGTTACTAAAAATCTTTACCTCATCTCTACTTTTTATATGTACCTTAGTAGTCCTGAGAAGATCATTTGGTGGGAGGCTTCATTTAGGCAAAGCATCCCTCTTGATTCAGTTGTGATGGAATGAATGTGATGGATGAAAAGCAGCAGCAGCCACTTGAAGGTTCAGTGTGGCTGCTTTGCAGTCTTCCTGGGATAGACTGGACAAGCTTCTTATGGACTAACCTAACAGAACTACCTCCTGAGCATGCAGATATATGCCTAAAAGTTTTCAATGGAGCTTTGCAGAGCCTTCAGTAGCAGTGCCTGGCTTGTGTTTTTGTTGAGAAGATCCAGAGGCATGCTAAAAACTGTCATCTCCATGCCTTTCTTGGCAAGGCTATAGTGCTTTTCAAAGAAGTTACTGATTCTCTGCTTCTTTTGCATTTTTCCCACATCTCCAGGTTTAACTTAATGTTTGAATCTTTAGAGAGCTGAGTAAGGATTGGAGGAAATGATAATAAATATCTTAAGCATTGCACTTGGATTTCATGCTTTTTTTAAAAAAAAAGGATATGTGATGTCTATATCATCTATAAGCATGAAGCATAGCTAGAAGTTTTAGCCTTCTGGATCAAACTAAAGAGACGTGTCTACATTTATAAAGTTCACAAAGTAAAAAGTGAAGACTTTTAGCTCTACAACTAAACTATGCATCACCAGTTAACTCAGTGTTAACTAATTAGGATAGCCTTGCTTTCTTAGCAAATAATAGAAACATACAGTAACTTGTTAAAATGTATGAACATATTTTTCTTTCAGTCAAGAATTTGTGTTTAGCCAATTTGTGAGCCTAAACAACTAGTAAAAAGAAATAAAAGCTTTTGTATTGGCAACACCCTAAGAAGCAAAAATGAAGATGAATGGACCATCTGCAATTATCAGTTGCAGTACTCGTGATTTGTTCTTTTCCTGACTGAAAATAGTCAGAGATATATCTGCAGTAAATGCAAGCTTGTAGCAGAGCTTAAAGAACAAGACAAAGTATTGGAGCAATGAATGACCACATTTTAGCTTATGAAAAAGACAAAGACATATCAGGTCAGCAAAAGAAGGCTCCAGTTAATATGCTGTGAGGATAGTCTTCCCACTTCATACAGTATCACTTCATGAACACATGATGTGCCAAAAGAGATACTGACACTCTCTGTTGGGGAGGAAAAGTACTGGCTGAAATGAGAGAAGCCTCCCGTTTCACTCAATATGAGCCATATCAAGACTCATCAGGAATCTAGAGAAGAGAATATGATCAGAATCAAGTCCTAACCTTCAAGAATCTTGTGCAAGATCCTTTTCTGTGACATTTCAGTCCCTAATTCACAGCGTAGAAAGCCTCCATCACTCTTCTCCCATCTATTAGTCACTGCAGGTGATTCATAATATGAATTGGGGGTTCCTGATAAGGCAGGAGTAGAAAACATCTACTTACCCCTTACTCTAGTCATAGGTCACAAGTCATTTCAACCTCTAGCTCCAGCATGACCCTTGTTAAAATGATCTGAGGGTGTTTTTTCCTGTTGACAGGGAGAGCCCTTACTCACTTCACCTTAACTTGCTTTGTGATAAAGTGTTAGGATAGTACCGCTCACTAGCTTTGTTAACAAAACAGAATTGAGGATCACTATGAAGTGAGAAGAAATTTATGATGATCTTTGTGTCACCTAATGGACTAAAAGTATAAACCCATGGAAAGATAACAAACATGATTTAGTAGATGTAAGAGAGACCCAGTAAGATGATTACAGCATAGTAATTGAAACTGTACAATTCTATTAAAATTAATAGAAAAAGAGGAGAAGTTGCACTGGATATTAAAAATATTCATTTCTACCTAGAATTCCAAAAGAATTAAATTGACATTGCAGCAGGAAAGCATAAGATTAAAAATAAAGGAGAAGGAAATACAATAAATATTGTTGCTGTATCTACAATCTCTACAAAAACCAGAAAAGAAGATATGAATAATGCCTTCTATAAACAAATTGCAGATCTTTCAAACAGGCATAAAAATGCAACAATGGGAGGTTTTAGCTACTCTGACTTCCATTGGAAGACAAATTTTACCAGACGTGGTCCTTCCAGGAAATGTATGACTTGTCTTGTTGATAACTTTCTCCGGAGGATAGAGGAATGAAGAAAGCAAACAGGTATCTTTATTTCATATCAATCAATAAAGAATTCTGGTTGGAGTAGTGGAAGTAGCAGGAACATTATCAAAAGCTAACTATATAATTCTGAAGGATTCATTTTAATACAAGCAAAAAAAATGAGTATAGTCAAATACTATATTAAAAATCAGTTTTAATAAACTTAAAGCAATGATAGGTAAGATCACAGCATGAAAACGAATGGGAAAAGATTCACTATAGGTGGGAGTTCCAGTTAAAAAGATACTAAAAGTACAGTTGCAAAGAGTTCAATAAGGAGAAAATTGGAAGATTACCTTCCCCTCCAAAAAAAAAGTCAATGTAGCTATGCAGAATACTTAGTAAATGTCTGAAGACTTAAAATGATTATACAGAAAAAAAAATGGAGCCTGAAAGTACAGAGGCAGTGTCAGGAATAAAATCTTTTGGAGAGGTACGTACGGTTAGTGAAGGATGCTAGGGGTAATCAAAAAGACTTCTTCAGATATGTACAAAAGAAAAAGGATAGGATGGATAGGTAGGTAGGCAGGCAGGCAGGCGGGCAAGCAGATATCGACTTTTCACTGAAACTGGAAAAATGCCAACAATTAACAAAGAAAAAGGGAGAGTTACTCAGCTCTTATTTTGATCTTATCTTTAACACCATTAAGCAGTTAAACATGTTTTTAAAATGTACATTCTAAACTTCACTACTTTCAACTTTTTCAGCCTAGAAAGTGAAGCACGCTTAGCTAGTCTGAGAGAGAAGTTATATTTCTCACAACAGAGCTCCACTTTTAGCATTTAAATCTAAGGGGCAGTGTATGAAAAATATTCTACAACATTTTCAAGAATGGGGAAATATACAAGGGTTTTATACATAAGAGGGCTTCTATTCAAAAGTAGCCTTGAATTCAAAGCAATATGGGATGAAATTAATTTGTATTAACATACAATATGGGATTGTATATTGTATATAATATCCCATACAATATGGGATGAAATTAATTTCAATAAAAGAACAGCCAGATGTAAATCTCTGCCAACTTGCTTTTTTAATTTCTGATATGATAAAATTGTAATGACATTATTCTTACCCGATCACTTTTATGTAAAATCTACAGCATCTATTTATATTTAATCTTTATTATTTTTTTTATAAACACCTCAAGGCAGAGGGCATATCTAATACTCCTTCTTTTTCCTATTTTCCCCACAACAACTCTTTAAGGTGAGTTGAGTTGAGCTGAGAAAGTGTGACTGGCCCCAGGTCACACAGCTGGCTTTCATGAGTAATGTGCAACTAGAACTCACAGTCTCCTGATTTCTGGCCTGATAATATTATTCCCATCAAAATGGTGACTAGCTTCTGAGATGTTTTTGAACTAATATTTTCCCCTATCTGCATTTTTTTCAAAAGACCTGCATGAACTAAAAACATGCTTAAGCACACATTGTCTCAAGGCACATGAGTGTCCAATAATCCAATTTTAATTAATCATATAGCAGATCTAGGAATAGTAGCATATGCAATTCCTTGACTTTAAACACGTTATCTACACAGTGCTTTAAAGATCTTAAGAAGGATACATAACTACATAAACAGATTGGGGTGATGGTTTCTTTTGAAAAGCTTCTGGCTATTTGTTGTAAGAATGTTAAGAGTTTATTTACAGACATAACAAATAACAGTTGGAAAAAATACATGAGAAATGTCTGGGGAACTGAAATTATAGCCATTTGCAGCGAGAATCATCTCTTACTAAAATCTAATTATAACCATGGCTAGTGCAGCAGCCACTGTTACCTCTTTTATCAAGATACTACACTTCGTTTTCTTATGAAATTAATTCTAGAATGGTAAAAATTAGCTACACTATTACCAAGGAAATAATTTAAGCATGCAACTGAGATAATCTTGGTTGATTTCAGAAAAATAAACAAGATCATTGTTGAATGGTTGTAGGATAGGAGGTGGCGCAGCGGACTAGTGCCGCCAGTTATGCCAACCTGAATAGGCCAGATTCTGGCAGGTTCGGTCCGCAGCTCCGCATGACGGTGTGAGCTCCCGTCACTTGCCTCAGCTTCTGCCCACCCAGCAGTTCGAAAGCACGTTACAACTGGCGAGTAGATAAAATGGGGTACCACTTCGGTGGGAGCTGGCCGGCTTTGACGGGTCAGTTGAGGCGAGCGGCGAGAGGGAAAAAGCGGCGCGGAGTGAGTGACGAGGTGAAGATGACCCACCCTCCTGCCGGGGGCGGAGCAGAAATGCGGAGATGCCCGGAAGCAACATCACACCAGCCAGCAGGCGGGGTGGGATTAGTTTACACATAAAAATGTATAGATAACTAACCTATGTAAGCCGCCAAGAGTCTTTGGAAATTGGCAGCATAGAAATATGTGTATAAATAAATAAATAAATAAAATAAATAGGACACCATCAGGAAATTCTTTGGTTGTAAATTAGAATAAAAAGCAATAATAATAATAAACAATAGAAAATCATTTCCAAAAATAAAATAATATAAATACATAAACATAAAAAACAGAAATTGAACTGGGGAAACATTACTTTAAAAACAACAATAACTATGTATTTATTCAGATATAAGTCTATTGAATTCAGTGGAATTTATTAAGGGTAAATGGATGTAGAATTTCATCTTTAGTCAATGGGACATAAATAGTTTACATTTAGGTTTGACTGCTTGAAATAAATAGGAGAAAATTAATGTATTCAACCATGAAGTCCATTAGGTTTTTAAAAAGTTCCACTTTGGTTAGATTGTGTCTTTTCTTTCAATCAGTTAAACACCAGTAATGACACATTTCAAATTTGTAAGAGAATATCAAGTTTCAGTTTTCAAAACACACAACATGAACAATATATTTTCAACACTTACATTGCTCCATTATTTAATTAATTCAACCTGAGTCTGCTGGATATAGGCCACTGAATGCTTTGTTATTTGAAATTACATGGTTATGGTGTAGAATTCTGAAATGTAGAATAATGAAATGATGAACATTTTCTTCAGGCATTCTTTACAGAACACTTTCCACTTTGGCAATAGATGCTGACAGTAACAATTCAGCACAGAAACTTAGTTATTTGCCTTAAAATGTACTATAATTGTGTGACTCTTAAACAGAAAAAACAAGGTCATGGAATAACTTTCTTTGCAAAAGTACTGCTTTATGCAATCAGGGCTTCCCCTATAATTTTACACAGTGACACATAGCTAGAATATGTTTAGCAGACAACTCAAAACATACATAGAAACAGTTAAGCAGTGTTCCAGATATAGCCATAGCTATTGACCTCCAAAAAACATCCTTCTGTAGCACAGATTTTTTAAATTTCTCCCTCCCACAAGATCTATAGGAATTTGTCAGGAATGAAAGCTGTCTTTGCTTGAATGTACAGAATTATAGAATACTAGCAATTAAACAGAAAAACTAACGTGGCAATAGAATTTCCCATTTAGTTTATTGTGGGTGTTCAGTTCAAAATGATTACTTTGGAAACCTTAAAACCTATTAACTATCTGTATACGTTTAGGTCAGAAATCTATGAAAAGAATAAGATTAGTTATTTTTTTGTATATAATTTAAATAATGAATATATTCTAGTATTAATATTTACTGCTTTTATTAAATTGTTTCCTATTTATAGTTTAGACTTCTGCTCTCAAGATTTTCTGTGTCATCCAGAAAACAAGATTGTCAATATAAGTACATGTTTTTGGTTTGTGTTGTTCAGTTATACAGTTGTGTCTGACTCTTCACGACTCCATGGACTGCAGTATACCAGGACTCCCTGTCCTGCAATGCCTCCCAGAGTCTTCCCAAGTCCACGCCCATCACACTAGCTATGCTATCTATCCATCTCATCCTCTGCCATCCCCTTCTCCTTTTCCCTTCAATCCTTCCTAGCATCATAGTCTTTTCTAATGATCCTCCCTGCACATTATGTGGCCAAAGTACTTGAGCTTCAACTTCAATATCTGTCCCTCCAAAGAGCAATCAGGTTT
>JANHZU010007364.1:300380-318935 GCA_032468055.1 Acrochordus granulatus | reverse complement strand
TATATAAAATAATATATATATATATATATTATAAAATTTATTATATATATATATATTTTATTATAAAATTTATTATATATATATATATATTTTGCGGTTACTTTCATATACCATCTCTTTATCCTAAGTCCCTTGAATGCTGCCAACTGATTTTTTATTTTGTTCTTAAGTAATAATCTTAGAAGGGGAAAAAAGAAAGAGAAAGAGGGAAGGAGGGAGGAAAGGAGGGAAGAAAGCAGGAAGGAAAAGAAATAAAATAAAATAATTGAATATAAAGACAACATAAGAAATAACATAAAAATGATAATTTAATTAATTTTTAATAATAAATTATTATTTTAATAATAAATTATAATAAATAATTTTTAATTTTAAAGAATTAAAAGGATTATAAATTTCTCTAAAAGCCTTAAAAATAAACAGGATAATAAGATAAAATTTTCTAGTTAGACCAGTCTATCAACAACATGCTACTATTATGCGTTATATTTTATCATATCCCATCATTTAATAGTAATCATGCTCCTAATTCCTAGCCTTTTAAACTCAAACAAATATGGCTGATGTACTTCAAAACAATTTTGCCTGTAAGTTTTTTAAAGTTCTTACCCAGCAAGAATAATTAGAGTTGTTACATTGCTCCTTATCCTTCCTAATGATCCTTTTTCTATACGATTCTGTCCACAAGCTATATATACCACTGATTTCCAGTTTCACCATTTATGATACACTTCTGGTTTCATCAATAACTATGAAGCTGCCCATACTAAAGATTTCTAACCTCACACATCCCTAACTGTGACAATATAAAGACCATATTATATGCTAAAAGACACTATAAATAACTAGTGTGGATAATTTTTATGTATTTCAGTGAGCAATCAACATATACTTTGCTTAGTGTTTTAATGTGTTGCTTGTTTGTTTTAAACTAACAATTGTCAGTGTAAAAATTGCTCTACTTAATGAAAGACCATTTAGTTCAACCTTCTGTGTAATCTGATATTCTCCTCTTTTTTAAAGCATTAACTCAGGTAAAATAAACTATTGAAAAAAATGTAGCTCAAATTAAACAGATTACTAGAATAAATTAGAAATGACCTTAATGTCAAAAAATATTGTATTTTAAATTATATTTAAAGTAGTGTATTATTCAGTTTAAATGTTTTTGACAATATGGATATGATGGATAATGAATTTTGCCATTCCAGGTATAAAACTGAAGGTATAATCCAGTACATGACATAAAATGTGATTCATATTGAGAAAAATATTCTCATATATGTGTATCTATCTAGATAGATAAAGATACAAGTATAGCATAAATATTTGAGCATGAGAATGTATCAATCTAAAGAGGAAAAAATAATTTCCAATATAAAGAAGAAAAAAGATTTCAAAATGTATCTGAATCAGAATGCATTATAGCTTCACCCATGTCTAACATTTCTGTCATCTTTCCTGTTTTATAAGTTGATGATATTAATGGTGAGAAAGTAATGGCTTCAGAAAGGCCAATAATTTCAGAGGTTGCGACATAAAAAGCTTTAAAAAAGCTTCCTGAGCAACCAACTTCCTCTCTGTGACATAGAAAGGGGGGGAACTTTTCTGTTTCTATATTCCTAACTAGGGAATTCCCAATAGCCAAAAGAGACAGCAGAAGGAAGGAGAGAGAATCCAGTGTCAAAGTTCCCCTCACAGCTTAGTTTCCTTTTTCTGACTTAAAGTGGGATATGTTACTAACCCCATGGCTCTTGGGACAGCATTCCTAACAGTAACACAATTAAAATCTTAGTTATTTTAATATGAAATATCTAATTCATTAATATATAATACTTCTTTGATATATAATAAACAAATGTTAAATATTTTTGAAATTATAAAATGCTATGAAATTTTGGACAAGAGATATCAAATAATATTGGTATATTTGTTTTTTCATTGGTTTAAACAATCTTTGTAACAATTTTGCTTAACCATACACTTAAAGTGGCATTGGATAAGTTCACTTTTACCTAAACCTTTGTGCATGTGTTTTTCAATTGTTTTCATTAGGAATAGAATCGATTCTCAATAGTCATGAGACTAAACTCATTAATTTAGAGACTGGATTCTAGAGTTGCCCATCTTATCCTAGTTTATCTCGAAGTAGCATATTTTGATTTTCATGATTTGAGGGGAAAACCATTTTTTGGATGATATATCCTCCAATATTTAAAAAAAATACAAACCAGTGTGGTTTTCACTATGTCTAAGGTGCTGGAAACAGAGTAGAGAGACCCATGCTCCACCTTCCTCAGCACAGATTCCAGCTGAATGGCCTCTTGAGCCAATCACTTTCTTTTACTCCTAGTCAGGAATGATGATAAATATCTATCTAGAAACTACACTGTTTTATATATAGTCCATAGCCTTCAGTGAAAAGTCTTCATCCTGCATTACATTGACTTAGGCTGATATAATGTCTAATAAATAAATAAATCTGAATAAATGTAATAAATAAACCACACAGATACCTCAAGAATGGATCATCATTATCAATCATTATTTACATATCATTAATTACAACATTAGGCATTATATTTTGCTTATTGGAGGACTGACTTTCTTACAGGCTGATTTTTTCATTAATAGGCTATGTCACAAATGACATTATTTTGTTTCAAAATTATTTTTGCTTTGCCACTATCTTGACTTGTAACGGTCAAAAACAAAACAGAACTATTAGCCATCCATTCAAATAGGTTTCTCTGTTGTTTTTAAGTAGTTTATTGAATTGATTGAAGTGTTGCCCAACTTGCCCAGTGTTTATCTAAAGTGGAGAAAGAAGAAGAAACCAAGTGAATATAAGAAAATATATCACAAAATGATGGCATCAGGATGTTTAAGGCTTCTTTTAAACCATTTAGCAAATCTCCCTCAATCTCCCCCTGCTTTTAGAAACTAGAGCAGTTGGTTCATGTATGAAGCATTTTGTTTCATGTGCCTTTGCTTCAGATGTGGGACGAAACAATGGAACTTCTATTTTCTGCTATGTTATTTTGTTTAATGTCTACAAGAGCTGTCATCTGAGCAGCCTCTTGGCCTGCACTGGAACAGGTTTATATTCCAAAAACCCTTCCATTCCTGCCCCCCCCATCCTCTTTCCCAATTGTGAACATAAATCAATTTCATCTGCTAGTAGTTTGGTTTCTGGATTTTTTTTTCTTCCCCCATTCCTCCCTCCTTCTTTCCTTCCTTCCTTTGTGGGCCTCTTTCCACAAAGCCATATGGCAGCTGAGAGAAAGCCAGGGCTATGGCCTGCATTTTCATCTTTTAACAAAGGAAGCCGTAGTGTCAAAGAACCTCATGAATGTATGAGACACAGTCATGTATACAGAAGTGCCTCCAGTCTCATCAAGGAGTACTAAAAAGAAGCCTGACATCATTTTGGAGTAGAGAAAGGCAGCCAGTCTTTCATTCAGCATTCCCCCTCCCATCCCTCTTCCCCCCTTCTCTTTGGTTCCACGCCAAAATCCCATTAGCTCTATTAAGGACATGTGGTCCAAAGTAAAAGCGTGTGGCAGAACAAGAAAGGCACAAGATCAACCCTCAAATCTATTCACTGAGGATATATGCATCACAAGGTAGAAGTAGTTTGAGAGAATCTATGTCACAGCCTGGCATTGGTAACTTAGCTACCCAGGACTCTGGATGCAGCAAAATGCAGCAAAGCGTTTCCAGCGTTTCCCATGAAACACTGTTCTTATGAGAGCTTAGGTTGAACTTGAAACCTTCCCTCTTCTGTTTTTGACAGGTTAGAGATATCTTAAAAACTGTCTTGTATTTGATGAAGAAAATATGCTTACCATTTTTCAGGGAGTTTGGATGTATACCCAACGCCTACATTTTTTACACGTTGCTTATTAACATTAAGGACACCAACAAAAGTTGTTTTGCACTAGAAGCAAAATTTCCTGCTTTCCAAAGTTATTTTTGGGAGCGGGGGGAGAGACTGTTAAGTTGTTGTTTTGTGTGTGTCAAACTATTTTTTCTGCTAGAAATTGAAGCAAAATTCTTGCTTACTAGGCCCACTTTTACTTCATTCATTGCTATATTTCAGAAACATAGTTCAACCATAATACAAATTAGGATTTTTTAAAATATTTTTAAATAGCACACACACATGATATACAACCCCTCACATACACGCACTATTATAGGCTTTTTATTAAGGAAGTAAGAGCTTCTATCTGCTTCTGATTTATCGTATGGAATAGAGCATTCTTCAACATCTGGACATGCACTTATGTCTAACGCTTGAATTCAAACTATCTCAAGGGTAAAACACATAATGCTGAATTATTTGGTTGGAGTCTGTCAAAAGACTGTGTTATTAGTCATGGCACCCTCTTTTAAACTTTGAACTGTCATTCTAAGCTGAGAATCAATGGAACAATTCAGCTATTCAGTGGAACACTTTCTCTTAGTGAACATCTGTTTACATGGCCTATGTCCACTCTACAGGGTGTGGACATTTTATCAGAGACACAGCAGTGGAAGATTACTTTTAGGGCCTTTTGTCCTCCATGAACTTTAGCATTCATGTGACACACAAGCCTGAAGATTATTCAAATATAGCAATTTGATTTTTGCACTGTGTTTGAAGGTCAAGCTATAGTCAGAATAAATGTAAAGTGTCAAGAGAATCAATATCAAAACAAAATGTACCACAAGAACCCTTATTTTACTATCTATATTTCTATTAGATAGACAATATTTTTTGTGTTTCTGACATTGCTAAGTGACTTTAAGTTTTGAAGATATTAGTAAATTTTCAGGTCAGGAGCAAATGTGGCATGACAGAATTCTTTCTTAGTGTTTTTTCCTTCCTTCTCTTCTTTCGCAATGTGCCTGTGCCAGATTTACATATATTTCCTGAAAATTTTCTTGGTTTGGAGTCTTTGGAAGCAACACTGACAAGCCACTTCATTTATATTAAGATTAGACTAATACCTTTATTAGTCCTTTTCTGAATGTGTATATTGTTGATATATGGAAATTGACATCTGGAAAACCTGGAAATATATATGCAATATTCTATGAAGACTTCCTAAACTTATATTTTTTACACCCATCTTTCCCTTTTATTCTGGGATTGTCAGTTTAGCTATATGACACAAATAATTCAGAGTATGGGTAAAAATGAGGAAGAAACCTACTGTATGATAGAATTATGCAATAAATACTTTTTATTGCTCTCTTACTCCAAAGAAGCTAAATATTATACATATTTTCAAAGGACAAAATATCAATGAAATAAATAGCTGGATATTGGCATAGCACTAATTTTGAGTATCAAAACTTCTCATTATGCGCACTTAACTGAGAATAAGACAAATTAATTAGTTGGACAGACTACTGAATAAATTTATGATATTAGAACCCTGCAAATCAGTCCAGGGTCTTTCAAGGGAGTATGATTTGGTATAAGTTTCTAAGGTTCAAACTGATCGAGTAAATCAAACTGCTTCAAGATTCAGTTCAAAAGAAAAATGTCCAAAAGATAAGGTGGGGAAATTTCAAAACACATGAAATTATTCCACTTTTTGCTAGGTTACAATGAAAATAGCAAGGAAGACTAATTTTTCAGGGAATTTGAATTCTGCTAAGTTTCACTTGGATAATTTATCATGGCACATATTCAAAATAGCCCTTCTATACTTTTCTTAAGTTAGAGATATCCAAGATGAGGAAAGGACAATGTAGTAACTTCCAGAATGTCTAGCAACCAGTCCATAGAGCAATTAGCTGAACAAATGTTGAAATTGCCTGCTGTAGGTTTTCCATGTTCAGGCTGCAAAAATCCATAAGATGGCAACAAAGAGAAACAGCAAATTAACTCCTTGTTGTCATCTGGTAGGTATTTGGATTTTTTTTCCCTTAGGCTCAGATATGGTAGCTCTACTAATGCTACCAAGTATCCAGACAGGCAGAGGAGGACATGGATAATTAGAAAGAAAGAGAAATGGGGCTAAGGGATGAAAGATATACTAATTTTTTAACTTTCTTGGGAATAAAAATTACAGTGAAAAACTTCAAAAATATGTACTTATGTCTACCTGTATATAAAATTACTTTTCCAGCATCAGAAAGACATTTTTTTAATCACAATATATTTCCACAAATCTTTATTTTCAAGAACATATGCAGTAATAATATAGAATCAACAATTCACCATCAAAATGTATTACAAATCATATGATCTATAGATGAAAGCAATCATAGATTTAGGATTGATTGATGTAGATTGCTGGAATAAGGAAATAAATAATGTAAATCTGGGCTGACAAGTTGTTGATGGACATGGAAAAAATTTCAGACAATCTACAAGGTCACAATACACAAATGCATGAATGACTATTGTTGTGAAAACAGACAAAAAAAATAAAAAAATCAAGACTCTCAAAAAGCCAAACAATATTTGATTTTTAGGCTATGCCTGCCAGATGGAGGACATGACAACAAAAAGGATGACATGTCTTCCTTTTGCTTGACATCTGGTAACCCTCAGCTCTACCTACAATAACTCTCATGAACTGTTTTAATAAATCTGTTCTTACCATTACACTTTATTTTTTAAGAGTAATAATAACAATTAAAATAACCACGAGCTTCCTGTATGGCTGACAACTCTCTTTATTGCCTCTGATTACTCTGATTGCACTTTCCTAGAGTGCCAAGAAAATTCAGATAACTGTTTGATGAGCATGGCCTTCATAATATTGATCGTATCACTGACCTGAGTGGAATTTCACTAGCCAGAACTTGGAAGAACAATCCCTGACCTTCCCTTGTGAAGTGATATAGCTTTGCCATCTCCATTCATTAAAATTTCCAACAAGCCAAGATGACTGGCTTATCTTGTTGACAAGCTTGGCCCTTCCTAGAAATAAACACTTTCTCATTAGAGAATTAGTTGCCCAGAGTTATGATTGCTGACAATACTCTGGTAGCAAACTGACACAATACTATACAATTTTATAGAGACAGATGAACCGAAAAGAAAAATACCAGCAAAGATAAGTAATATTGCCACCTTCAGACTAATTTTAAGGCAGTATTAGTTTAAGTTAGCCCCTTTGGAAGTTAGTCTTCCCTTGTCAAACAGATTTAAATTTGCTGAATTGTGCTGAATTTAAAAGTAAATAGACTTGAATCTATATTCAAAATGCTGAATTGATCACACAGTTTGGAATGGCAGGACTATAACCTAACAAGCAAAGTTGCTTGATAGTGACATCTATGGCATATACATTTAATAAAATAAATAGACATTTGCATTCGCACAAGATAGAGCAAAGTTACAGCTTCTGACCACATTAAAAAATGAGGAAGAATCAGATAGTATATTTTCTGGGATGCATATTTTATTAAATGACACAAGCTTTTGTGTAGCTTGCTTAACAAATTAATAGAGTGGCTAACTTATCAGATTGTTAATCAGAAAACGGATACCAGACTTCTGATTCTTTGCTACCTTGGAGTAACATGGCTGTTTTCCTTTAATGATCACATTAAGGAACCTGCGACTTTTTTAGAAAGTGAATGAAACCAAAACAGTGTTAGCTTTGACATCCCCAGAGTTCGGATCAGCAGAGTTTAATGAGGCATTAAACTGATCAGCCGGTTCCTCATGTCAATGTCAGAGAGCCCTTCACACCTGTCAGCCCCTCCACACACATTATCTTCATGTGGAGTTTAAGTTGCAACATTGAATATTCTGTGATGACTTCAGAAGCAGTAGAAAAGCAATCAAATCTGCAAAGCACTTCAAAAGGTTGCTTTGAAGCCATATGATTTGATTCACTGCTTCAAAGCAGATCTCTGCTTTGATTCGTTCTTCGGGGATAATTCAGTCAAATCTCCATTGAATTGAAACCCTGAACAGCAATAAACTTTCTTTTATCCTTGAAGTTAGTACTGAGCTAAATTCACATTTATTCCCACATTAATTGGTTTGTTAGTCTTGGCCAAGCTATGATATCGTTTTTAAGAAGGATTCTTCTTTAAGAAGCCCTGCTTGGATCCAGCATCTTTAAAATGTTCTGTCTCTATCTTCTTTTTAGAGAAGGTCATTGAGACTATGATCATGGAGCAACTACAAAGTACTCTTAAATAGGATTATCTGGACCAATTTTAAATTGGGCTGAGGTGAAGGTATGAGAGGGAGATTGCATTACTTGTTGTTTTGGATGTCCTTGTTGAGGGCTGTTGGTACCAGGCCCCTCTTGTTCCTTTTACTACTACAACGTATGCTACATGAGGCTGTTCTTGAAGTCTAAAAGGTCACATCCCATTTATTGACTGGCACTCATCACCAAGAAGAAATTACATCTGTGCTTAAGTGCTGCATAACTTTCCAATTTGCTTTCAGGTTACAATTCAAATGATTGGTTATTCCCTGTAAAGCCTATACGGTTTAGCACCAAAGTATATTTTCAAATGCCTTCTCCAATTAGAATCAAACTTCCTAATTCATTTTCCTATGACAAACTCCTGGTAGTGTCCCATTACTGTGGTGAACAGTGATAAATGTCCTATGTTCGATAACTGTAAACTGTGAAGAATTTTGGAATTACAGTAAGTAATGAAGCCAGTAAATACTGTAAATATTTTACAAACTTTCTAAAGATGCTGGCTAAGATGCAACATTTTGATAATATGTTGGATGCAGCTTTCCTGTTTTTACTATTCAGTTCAATCTTATCTCTCTTTGCAAACCAATCTGCAGTCCTTTTTTCTAGTTCTTAATTTATTTTTTCATTTTAGGACTATTCCTAGTCCTATTCCTATTTCATTATGAAATGTACCTAACGAAGAACATGCATTTCAAATATACTGGTTCCATTCCTAGCATCTTTTACAATTGTTAAATAATCTCATATTCAACTTTGACCTTTTTAAGTTTATGAAGATACAAAAATAAAAACTTTCCTTCATTATTTTACAATAAACATAGGAAAAGAGAATTTCAGGATGGTTCAGTAAATCCTTAGGTGGTAGGAAGAAGTGTATAATGTATTTTGCATATGACAGATTTTTGAGCACTTAGATAATTCTCATTTAGCAAAGAAAAAATAAACAATTTATTTTTAAATACATAATAAAATATAAATAAACAATTTAAAATAAATAAACAATTTATTTTTACAGCTTTCATATTTATGCATGATCAGGAACCCAGCTTTATCAGCTTTCCTTATTTTCAGTAGAGATGTAAAAATGTTGGGACCACCTGAAAATTTTGAGATTAAATGCATTAAAATTTTTATAAAATATTTGTGTATCAAGAAATGGACATGGAGGTTTATGTCATCAGAGTTCAATCATATTTCTGTGGATAGAGCCTAGGTTAAATTTGATTACATCCACAATGCAAAAAATCCAGTAACATTACATTCTTGTGAGTGCGTATGTTTCATCGTATTCAGCACCTTCTAATTCTTTTTAACCATCCAGCTGAAATGACTCGACAAGCATTTATTTGTTCTCACCACCCTGCATAATTACTACTGCAAACCCAGTAAAGATTAGACTACAACTTTGTTTCTTCTTCCTCTCAATTTGGTCTATTTTAGTGCAGCTGATGAGTAAGCTTGCTGTTTTTTTATGTGTCCTTATGTTTTCCTTGCTTTCTTTAACCAACTTAACATGGCTTTGGGGGTCTCTGAATGTTGTAGTTCTACAATTTTCTATAGAGTTTTCCATAGTATTTTGCATATTATGATAAACTATTATATTTTGTTGTGGTTATTAGTCATAAAAACAAATCTACAAGATTTTGAGAAGTACCACTTCGCTAGATGATCCCCTGAAGAGTGTTATTATCATTTATTTACTGAGAAGTTCACTTCCAATAATAGAAGTACAATCCTCCCCCCGCATTTTTTCCCTTCTGGTTTAATCATGTTTGATTCTCAGAAACTGCCTAGACAAGTCGATGAAGTTTTTCTGGTAAGATTTTTCAGACATAGTTTGCCATTGACTCCTTCCTAGGCTGACAGAAAGTGACTGGCCCAGAGTTACCCAGCTGATTTTGTGCAGGACTAGAACTCACAGTCTCCTAGTTTTTAGCCTAATACCTCAAACTACACCAAACTGACTCATAAATAAGTTTCCTAAATCATAATATTGTTATATTTTATAGTGTGATGCATTGTGGTGCAAGCAGTTAAGAGCTTGGCTTTATGGCTGGAAGGTTGGTGGCCCAAGTTCAAGACCTGGCATTGCAATGCAGCAGAGTAAGCTCCTGCTGCTCCACCTCAGCTCCTGCCCACCCAGCAGTTTGAATGCATGTAAACACAAGTAGATAATGCGTACCCCTTCTGGGAGAAGCTGGCCATCAGCGAGGGCAGTAGGAAGTCAGTGCTGGATCTGCCTGAGCTCAAGGGTGCAGCAGGAACTGCGGACGAAAGTCCCTGGATGTGAATGCTACCAGTCAGCTCGGGGGGCAGAGTTTCATATTAAAATGTTAAAAATGTTAAAAAAATATTGACTGTAGCTACCAAGAGTGTTAGGAGATTGGCAACATTTAAATATGATAAATAAATAAATATTATCTATATCTAAATAATATATTTAGTGGTATATATATTAATAGTAAATTAATAATAATATAATAATAATATAATAATATAACCCAGATTTAAAAATTGTTGGTAAGAAAGACAAAAATATCTGAATAGTGGACATTATAGTATTTTGATACAGCAAAACAGAAGGAAAAGAAATGGGGAAAATCACAAACTTAAAAGTCCTTCAAACAGAAGTAAGATACCTGTGGCAAAAAAAACCCCAAAGGTAGTACCAATAATAATAGGCACATTGGGTTCAGTCCCGAAATATCTGTAGCACTACTTATACACCATCAGGATACAAGTAATAATAAAATGATTAAATGACAATTTATGTCATTTAAAGCTATCCTAGATCCTTGGGAATCAAATCATGCTATCCTAGATCCTTGGGAAGGATTCAATAGCTGGACAAAAAGTGCCAAATCCAGTCCAAACATCTGGCTGATTGCAAATAATCAAAATGTTTTTAAATAATGTCCTTATATAACACCAAAGCTCCACTTCAACTAAATTATATCTTTAATGACCAGTTATTGATATGTCACATATTACATTTGGTGGTCATGGGGAGATGCAGAACAAAGCATGCTGTAATTTCATATATCTTAAATTTTCATAAATGATAAAGTATTTAATTCTGATTGTTTAAATGAGGACTGGATGTATATCAATATAGTCTTCAAATGTTTAAGCTCATAACTGTTTCTGAAAAGATGAAAATGTGCCAATTTAGACCAGAATGTTATTTACAAAGAAAAAAAAGATATCAATATGTGAAGCTACTTGTATTTGTTATCCTTCTAATAGTTCACACAATTTGAAGCAAATGAACCTTTTGCTCCATTTCCACCATTCATTCATATTATCCTAGCCCCATGGCTATCTACAAGGAAAACTAGCATACAAATAGGTCTTCCATCTGATTTTCAGGGATCCTAAATTATTTGACACACTCTGTATTCACAGCAAGTTCTCTGCTTTTATCTGTCCCTCAGTTAGTGGATAATGGCAGAAGGAGTGAAATGAGAAAGACTTTAGTTAATGTCAAAGATGAATTGTTGCTCTCCCTCATGTGACTTGAAAAGAACTATTGTTAACATGTTTTCTTATAATATTTTATAAGAAAACAAATAAATAAATAATATTCTTTTCTTATGTATCATATATGTGAATAAGTGAAATTGCTGTCCACCATTCTTTGAACTAATAGAAAACTCTATGGCCATAACATTTACTGTTCCCATGACAATAATAGTAACCATACACGCAAATAGTGCTGCCATTATTTGCAATGTGCAGGACATGTTAAAGATAGAGTTTGTGGATTTCTCTGATTTTTTTTTCAGATTTCATATTCAGATATTTTATTGGCCAAGCATGGTTAGACAGGCAAGGAATTTGGCTCCAGTACAGCAGCTCTCAGTATATTTGCAAGACAACAGAACATAGAATAATAAAGTTACAGGAAAGTATACATTCAGAGTATGCAGCCAGTAGAAAAGAAATATTACAAAGTGTAGAGTTAGAAAACCTCTATGTTGATAAGTATGTATATACGTTAGACAAAACTTCTGAGTTAATTTCATATATCATGGATCAAGTATTCAGCTGAATATTCATGGGGAAATACCTGTCCTGGTGCCTGGTTGTTTTGGTATGCAATACCCTATAGCACCATCCAGAGGGAAAAGGTTCAAACAAATTATGACCAGGATGAGACGGATCTGCAGATATCTTCTCTGCTCTTTTTTTTTTGACCCTTCTGACATACAGATCCTGCATGGAGAACAAGCTAGCTGCAATTATTCTTTCTTGACTGTTCGTTGGAGTCTAAACCTGTCCTGCATGGTTGCTGCACTGAACCAGACAATTATAGATGTACAAAGAACAGACACTATGTTTTCTCTGTATCAGCAACTCTTGTGGCAGGTTGAACTTCTTGAGCTGACACAGGAAGTACATACTCTGAAGTGCCTTCTTAATTATGGTGCTAATGTTATCCATCCATTTCCAAGTCTTGAGAGATTATTGAGCCCACTGTACTACTGATACTGTATTGCTGAATATGGAAAGAGAAGGTGAACTATGGGGATTCTTCCTAAAATCCACTGTCATCTCCACAGTTTTGAGTGTATTCAGTTCTTATTTGTTCAACTGCACCATAGGGACTGCTGTTCAACTTCCCATCTGTACATAGAGTCATCCTCATTTCTAATGAGTCCAATGACTGCTGTGTCATCTGAAAACTTCAGAATTTTGACAAAAGGGTCCCCAGAGATGCAGTCCTTGATGTAGAGGGGAAAAAACAGTGGAGAGAGCTCACAGTCATGAGGAGATCCAGGTCTGATTGTCTGAGTACTGGATGTAATTTTCCTTATCCTCACTTGTTGTCAGAAAGCTTGTTATTCACTTACAGATATGAGCAAGCACAGTGAACTGGATCAGTTTTTATAGTGAACAATGTTTGAGATGATCGTGTTAAACACTAAGCTGAAGTCCACAAAAAGGACCACTGTATAGATCTTTGGGAAGCAAGATGTTGCAGGATATAATGCAGAGTCATATTGATAGTATCATCTGCTGTCCTGTTTGCTCAATAGGCAAACTGTAGAGAGACTAACAGTGGATCTGTGATGGCTTTCAGATACGCCACCACCAGCTTCTCAAAGGTCTTCATGATTACAGATATTAAAGTGATGGATCTGCAGACATTTAGCCAATTTATGGAGAATCTCTTAGCGATGGGGATGATGATACAACATTTAAAGCATGAAGGAATGTAGCACAGCTCCAGTGATTTATTGAAAATTAGTGTGAGTATAGGAGCCAATTGTGTATCACAGGTTTTCAGGCAGGAAAACCTTCTTCACTCTCCTTCCGACAAATATTCCAGGAAAGCATCCAACATTTTTTCTTCTCAACATGGAAAGGAGGGAAAGAAGTGAGTTTTGATCAGCTGGTTTTGTCAAAATTCATGTTGGTTTTATACAAGTACATGTTGGTTTTATACAAGTTTCAGGTATGTTTAAACTATCAGCTGATAGACATGTTCCTTTAATTCCTTAATGTTCTTTACAGAAGTTTACTAGTCCTTTTTTCAAAAGCAGCTTAAATAACACCCAACAGACATTAGAAAAATTATATAATTAAACATCAGAGGGAAAACCATCTATTTTTTGCAATTGATTCATGTAGGCTCCTGGCACCACTGCCTAGATTGGACTGGATATCTTATAGGTATAGGAAAAAAGCCACATGAAAAGAAATAGAGATTACTTTTGTCTAATGTGGAAACTAAACTGCTAGACAGTAAACATCCTTCAGTGGCCAATGGGTACTTGGGGTCACCTAATTGCATGGACAGATCAGTAAAGCAGAACAGAATTTATCCATTGCCCAAACCCATGACAAGCTAAGGGTCAAAAATTATTTTAATGCCAGTATAGCAAAGGAATCTTAAAATGCCTAGGTATGAGCTGGGAATAAAGGACACAGCAAAATAAATGTTGTTGGGATATGTTTATGTTACAATTAGATGCAAGTCAGGAAAGATAACAATTTTAATTGGGAGAAAACACTTCCAGAACACTAATTTCACCCTACCCAGTCCCTGACACATGTGCATGTATGCACACATATTATATAAATAAACTAAATTGTGGATTCAAGGATTGAATCTTTTGACCATTTTCTTTTCAGACAGTACAGGATATTAAGTCAAGCACCTGCCTGTGAATACAAGAAGGGAGTAAAATTTTTTTCAAAGAAGGAAATTTATGCTTGTATTTTTCCTTTCTGTGCTTAAGATTTGTTCTGGAGTGATCAGCATGCTTTCAGAAGAAAGGAGCTGAATGATCTCAAATAGCAAACTCTCTTTTCATCTGGTTAGTAGGAGCACAGTGTGAAGTGACATGAAAAAGGCCCATTGGTTGTCCATATTAATAACTATGTCAATACTAAAGTATATCACCTCAAATCTATTTAATTCGTGCACTTTCTCTTTGCTGCTAAAGACATTCATTTCTGTTAAAATTCTTTTACTTGGAACTATTTCTCTCAAGGGCTGCAATTCTTCTGAAAACATACCAGTAGCTTTCAGTATAATCTTAGTTTGTGAGGTCCACTTCAATTAAATCCTGCAAGAATCCTGCAAGAATGTGACAAGAATAGAAAAACTGATTCCATTTCCTCTATGCCACCCAGTCAGATTATAATTAAGGACATTTGAAAGTTTTCTAACTCCAGGCCTACTGTTAATTACCAGTTCTCAGTGAAGGAATGTAGTTGAAGTTACAAACATTTATTTTTTCTTTCTTGCCATGTCAATTTATGATTCTAAGCAGAAACACCAGAGAGAGACCATTACCTAAAAAAATAATAAAGAGCATATGATAACTACAATCAACTTAGTAGTTCAATTTCATTAAAAAAAACTTCGTTTTAATATTTTTGAAGGAAAGAAACTGTTATTTATTATATTTTTGAACCATCTCCCTCAGAGAGAGATACAAGATTATATATTTTGTGTCAAAGTTGAAATGTACTTCTTTTAAAATGAAAATAATTTAAATTCTCTTATATTTGTTATTTTTTTTATTCTTTCATTAAACAGGGTATTGGATTAGATGACCTATAAAACTGGATAGGTTATATTAAGTGGCTGTACTAATATATTATGCCAGACTGGACAACTCATAATTATTCCTAAAACAAGTAACTGGTCACAATATGATGATTATCTGAAGACCACAATCTTTTTCAATCTCCTTCTGAATGCCTAAAGTTGTACAACTGAAAATTGGTAATAAATCACTCAAACTCAGTACAAGATTTTCCTTTTTTTTAAGAAATAAAAAACAAAAGAAATGTATTAAGCTTCTTCTATATTTATGTTAAAGAGGTATGGTGGCCTAGTGGTTATTATGTTGGGCTTGACAGCTGGAAGTTTGACAGTCTGAGTTCAAGATCCAGGTGCCATGGGGTGAGCTCCCATTTCTGCCCCAACACCTGCCAACCTAGAAGTTTGAAAGCATGTAAAATGCAAGTAGATAAATAAGTACCACTCAAATTGGTGGGAAGGTAACAGTCTTCTGTGTGCCTTGGCATATAGTCATGCTAGCCTCATGACCACGGAAGCAACTTTAGAAAACACTGGCTTTTTGGCTGTGAAATAGAGATTAGTACCGCTGGAGTTGGATATGACTGAAAGAGGGGAAAACTTTACCGTTTATGCTTATTTTACCAAATTTACTTTTTTTAAAAAAGAAACATGTCACATTGTCAAATGTTGAGGGAAAAAAGAATAATCTGATCAACATGAGTTTTAGGGGGTTTTTTTTGAAGACAGAAGATGCAGAAGACAGAAGATTTCAACTGCAGGTGAAATCTTCAACCAGAAAATATTCTCTTCACCTTCATTAAACCAAAATTATAAATAAAAAAACTGCTAAAGTCATGTAATAATGGCCATTTGACACACCAAATTCTTTATCAGTTATATTTTTCAGACCAGAATATTTATGCTGATCTAAGGAACTAAAATAAGATAGAAAAGCCTCTAATATAAGAATGTTGGGATCAGATTTTTATAATTATAACAGATGATTCCCCCATGAGAACTGTTAGATTATATGCCAAGGTCAGAAGCTTAGGCAGGCAGTAGGAGAAATTATTATAAGCTTGAAACAATATAAAAGCTGTTGAATATAGATTACTTTCATTTGGGTCATCTCCTTTCAAATCCAACATTAATTTCTCCTACTCTATCCTGTCTGCATAGAATTGTTTCTATTGCCATCTGGTTGGCCACTATTCCTGCTTATTGAGGGTCATAAGCCATGGCTAAATTTCTGCAAGGCTCTCAGCAAAAAATAAATCAAAATAAACCCTTCTATCCTTTCTCTTCCTTTTTTTTTTTGTGAGTAGGATACAATACTACAATAGGCTAGGTGAAAGAAAAAGTGAACTTTCACAGAACTTCCTCATTCACAAAATCTGGTTCACAGATATAATTGTGCAAAAGATAATAATAATTATAGGAAGATTACAAAAATAATGACAATGAGTCATGTCCTTCATCCATACAGCAATGTTGATAGATTTCCTTAAGGGATATTATGTGAGTGTTTAGCAATCCTTGTAACAGTTTATATCCTGCAACATTACCTTTCATATTAGTAAACAGAAAAATCTTCCTATTACAGGTTCTTGGGGATTATTCTATAGGTGAACAAAAATACTAAATCTATTCTAAACATCTGGCTCTGTGACCAAACAGAATAATTTGTTAAATGAATATGCCACCTGACTTGCAGCAACTCTAGGTAGTCTTCTGACCATAGTTTCCATCTGCTATTCTTTTAGGAGCTATAAGTCTAAGAGCCAAGATTGTAAACAAGTATAGTTTACTATAAGGTAATATAGTTTACTATAAGGTAAAAAAATATGTCCAGGGTATTGCCCCCCACATTTGAGTTGGACTTTACTTAAGCCCCTTTTATTCTTCATATGACCTACAGCCAGGCTATTAAGAGACTGAAAATAATTCTAGAAGCAATCCTTTTCTAGCCTTTCGGCTTTTTTAATTCATAAAATATTGTATATACAGCATGTGTGGGTGCGGGCATGCATGCATACACTTGTATTCATGTAAAGGGAGTGGGGCTCTGTCCATTTGCAAAAAAGTATCTGAAAATAAACAGCACCTTTCTACCAGTATTTGCATTTACAAAGATTTCACTGTATTTTTTCCATTCCTTTGTAAATCTTCCACTCTGATATATAAATTCATCCATGTACTTTAATGCCATTTATGTACATTTTCCCATTTATGTACATTTTCCCTGTGAATCACAGTTATTTGGGACTTCAATACATTTTAAGAACCATACTGCATCATACATTTTATCTAACATTTGTTGCAAATAATTCAGGTTTTTAGACATTGACTATATATTAATCTATCAACACATGTTGGTTGTGCACAAATGTACACAGAGATATGCTATAATATAATTACAAACATTCATTATACTTTTTCCGTAAATGCATTAAAGAAATTAACAGATATCTCAAATCCTTGTCTGATTCCTTGTTCAGTATGAAATATTTATGAAATGTTCCATGTACTTTCACACATGCTTTATGGTAATCATTTACTCCTCTATAACCATTACTAAATGAGTTCATAGATATTAATTTGTGCTATCCATTAAAGCTTTGATCAAAGCTTTCACAAAGTTTTTTTTAAGTAAAATAGAGAAGGTTCAGGTTTATTATCAATTTTATTAAAATAGAGAAGACCAGGTTATTATCCACAGTTCCACATATGAATATAAGACCATAAGCAGTGCCTTGATGACTTGAACTCCTCACCAATCTAGTCTAGCAGTCTGGTGTCACAATTGCTAGCCAACTTACAAAGAAGCCCACAAGACTCCCAGCAGATTATCTTCAGAACAATCACACTGACATCAAAATTAATAGCCATGGATGCATATGATTTCCAGTCCAACCCATTTTTAAAACCAAGCTGGTAGCCAGCACCACATCTTGTGGTAGCAAATTCCAAAGTTTAATTAAATGCTTTCATCCTGATTCTTCCAAGATTCAATTTCATAGCATGACTTCTGATTCATGCATTTTAGTGAGGAGAAATTAGCTAATTACACCTAAAACTGCTGTTTAAATATGGTATCCTTAGGAAAAAAATTATTGAATCAATTCTTGCACAGTAATATAAAGAAGGAATATATGGCATTGTAATGCTTGTACATTTATAATAGATACTAAAATAATAATATGAATTAATAAATATTTGCATTAATGAACTGACGGCCGATTTGTGAAATTGTATCTTCAAGAAAGAAAGAAAGAAAGAAAGAAAGAAAGGAAGGAAGGAAGGAAGGAAGGAAGGAAGGAAGGAAGGAAGGAAGGA
>JANHZU010007364.1:285069-295437 GCA_032468055.1 Acrochordus granulatus | reverse complement strand
CATGAGCACGGTCCCTGAAGTCATTGTGGCCCGTCATTGCGGCATGCGGGTTCTTTAAATATGTAAGGAAAGCTCACAAACAGAAGATAAGTACAAATTCATCATCTTGTTCACATAATAGTCTCAGACATGTTATTTATATGTAAATCAGTACATTGATAGAATTATGTCCACAAATTGCCCCATACACTTTTAAACTCACTCCAACTAGTAGTCCAGCATTCTATATCATTTCACTGTTGATTCGTGTTGTGTTTTTTGTATTACTTGAGGAGAAAAAATCCTTCTTTACTTTTCAACATGATGCAGAATTTTATACATTTGTCTCATGTCTTCTTGCTTGCTTTTTTTCTAAGTTATAAATTCAAACTTTCTAACTTTATGCCTGTTTCTGTCTTTTCTCCCTCTTCAGCTGCAGTGATCAAATGCATATACTGAATTTTAGATTTAGGCATATATTACTCTGAGCAGAGATATATGTAATATTAACAGATAGATTTTGGACTCCTTTTTAAAATTTTGATTTCCAAAATAGATTCTGAATTTTCCTAGTAATCAAACATTGGTGTAATCAGCAGACTTGACTTCTCGATCATCTTTGCTCCAGATATTTATAAAGAAGTTATGAACTATTGTTTAAGTTTCTTCATTGTGAAAATTGTCTTTTTATTCCTACACATTGCTTTCTGTTCTTTAACATGTTACTAAGCATAACAATTATTTTCTATATTGGAGATATTAAAAGGTAAGAGACTTATAATGGCATTCAGAGATACTGTTGAAGATTGGAAATGGGAATTTAAATCAGCTATATCACCTAGAATGTGCTGTTATAGAAAAGATTTTTAAAAAATCTTATATGATTATGGAGAACAATGTGAAGACAAATTTATCACTGGATGTACAAACATATTGGATGAGGCTCTAACAATTAAGAAGGAAATAAAAATGCCAGTTCAAGAAAGTAACTGCTAGACTTATAAAAAAGGCTTGTTAAAGTTTTGAAGAAATTCAAGACAAGAGATAATGATCATTTGAATGTATTAAAGATCAAGATTGCATTATATAGAAGGAAGTATAAAGTTGGCTTATTTGATCAGGTTTAAAATGGGATATTAGTTACTTTGGGAGGTTCTTTTAGAACTTGCTGACATCTGGACTGCAAAATTATCAATAGTTCTTTTTCCAACTAGGATCAAATTTAAGTGGGATCACTCATGGTTCCTCCAATTAATTATGGCTATGTTGAATAGGAAATCAATTTAAACTACAACTACTTCTGCAGAATTATAAGATATCCTGAATCTATCAGGTAACACAACATATTCATTTTCATAAATCAATAATTTATCATGCATCCTTACCTAGGGCAGTGGCATTCATTTTTATACTTCATTTTCATGTAGTCATTTCATTGTTTCATAGAATTCATAGTTTTGCACTTTATGTGCCTTGGTTGCCTAGTAACAAAATCCTTTCAGTAATTTGTTATAGACAAAGCTCTGATAAGGAAGCATGGATTATTCTAAGTTCGTCCTTGCATAGCAGCTTAATAACAAAATTTTATTGAATCTATTCAGTTTGCTTGCTTTAAAATGAGGTATGTAAATGTGCATATTGTTATTCAAATTATTTTAATGTCAGGTACAAATTTATTAGAAATGTATAATTTTTTCAAACTCTGTTGTATGAACTTGAATTAATGATTCTAAAATATCTTTTTCACAGTACCCTTTTGAATCTGGCACCTGAAAAAAAATGTATATTTTACATTCTGGGCTGCAAATGTTATGTTGTTAGCAAAATAGAGTCATCCATCCAAGATTAAGTTTGAGACACAAGAACTATTGAACAATCAAGAAAATCTTTTATGCTCTACCAATATGTGCTAGCACATGTAAATAGATTATAGTGATAGTGAATGAGCACCACAGAAGTGTATGAATGCAGTCCTAAAGATAAGATTAAACACTGATAGCTAAACACAAGACAAGCACTCCTGTCAAATTATTAAATAACTAATTCATTAAGCCACAGATCAAGCCAAGAAGCTGGCTATTTTTTGTGTAGTCAGTGTAGTTAGAATAATTGAGACCAGCTGTAATACTGTTTGTATTCTGGAAGGAATCCAGCATTACTTTAAGGCAACCTAACTATGCAGGTGACAGCTCCAAAGAAAAACACTACATAGTAGAATTGAGTTCAAGCTGCCCTGCTACATATAGTTTATTAGAGATGATCAAGTTCTGTCTAGCTTGTTTTATAATTATAAGCCAGCTGAAGCAAGCTAGATTTAGAACAGTCTAATATAAACAAATTGTCCTGACTTATTTTAACATATATTATTTTGTAAATAGACCTTATCTAACTATATGCGGTTTGCTTATTTTTCAAATTATTCTTTCAAATTTAAAATGAATGCATTATAAATTAAAAAAGTGATGGATGCAACACATCCAATGCTTTATTGCTTTTGTTCAATGTTTCTGGATGTCTCTCTTCCATTTTCATAATTTAAATATTTCTAGTATATAATTTTTTCCACACAGACATTTATAAACATATACATCTTACTCTGCAGCATTATACAATATACTGAAGACTATGCTATTTCAATAGATTCTATGCATCTGACATATTGAGGTAGCAAATTGGATAATGGATGGTTCTATAACTGTATTATTTATATATAAATAATACTAAACTCTATAACACAAAACTGGATTGTAACTGTCGTATTTTCTGGGTACTATGGCAATTATAATTCCATAAAATGATTTAGAGTATCAAAGCTGAGAACCAGAACAAGGAGTTCATGTTAATAACAGACTAATAATTAATTTATTTTAGGTTGCTAAAAGTTTTTTATATAAATCATTGTAATAATGATTCTAATTATTTTATTTTGCACTAAAAGTCACGGTTTACATAAACTGATTTTAATCAATAACTTACATATATTGCATTACCAGAGTTAAAATCAGATGGCAAAATGAATAACCATGCCAGATTTTATCGCCTATTATGTTTCTTGCCCTCTAGAATAAGATTGTTCCTTAGATCAGGTTGGCTCCCACCTAGATGGAATTTTGGAAGATCTTGAAGATCTTGTTATTCTGTCATGGCATTACAGAAGTAATGCCCCTGATTGGCTATGAAGGGTGAAAGCCCCTGGTTGGATATGTTTTTCATATGTTTTTTATCTTGTTTTTGTTTTATTGTGAGTCACCAATTTGAAGTTGGTTAATGGCACCTGTTTCATATTATTATATTATATATAAATTATATAATATATTATTTATAATATATTATGATTCATTGCACAGTCAGCCAGATGTTTAGGCTGGATTTGGCATTTTTGTCAATTTCTTGAGACCCTTCCCAAGGACCATAGGCAGATGCTATTCTTTGATGTTGTTAAAGGTATTTTTGCAGGATGTTAGCTCTTCTGAGTAATGCTGCCTTTTGCAATTGACTGATGGTGAATTTGTCAATGCCAATGGTGTTCAGGTGGTACTCCACTTATTTTGGGATTACATCCAAGTTCCCTATTACTATTGGTACTACCTTTGCTTTCTTTTGCCACAATCATTCTATTTTTTTTGTATTTTGTAATTTTCTCCCATTCTTTCTCTTCTACTCTGCTGTCTACAGGTACTTGATAATCCACCCATGTTGCAGGGAGTCAAAAGCCTTCTTGTAATCAATACATGCTATATTCAAGTTGGTCTTTCTTCTCTTGCAGTTTTCCAAAATCATCTTTTCAATTAGGAGCTGATCTTTTCTTCCTCTTCTAATTGTTTCCATAGATGCTATTGGATTGCATCAGCTACTATACCAGTTAGCAATTTAAAAGTTTTTGGTAACTAGATAATTGGTCTGTAGTTGATTGGTGTTGTTCCTTTTGCTGTATCTTTCATTATCAGGTTGGCTTTGCCAGATGTTAGCAACTACAAAATTTCAGTAAATGCTATTTGCTTCCAGGAACCTAAACAATAGTTTCTTGTGATTCACAGTAAAATGAAAGAATGAAAAGTGTCTCCTTTGCTTTAATCATTAAATCATTTAATGTGAATCATCAGATCAACAATGGTACAATAAGGCAGAAAAAGAATCTGCATTAAATTCTAACCAGGAAACATGGAATATGAGTTTGAAGGTATTTTCATGTGCAAATATCTGAGAGAGCAAAAGAAAAAAAAGAAAACTTATGAATAGTAACAATTCCTTAAATGAAAAGTCAAGCAATGACTCCATTCTAGAGCCGCCAACAAGGCTTGCCTTCCCAGCAAATGGGGGAAAAAAAGAAAATGACCTGCTTGAGATGATTATAATCAAAACTGAACATCACACTGAACTCATAACCAAACTAGTACAATATGAACTATTAAGTCAACTTCAGGAATAAGTGAGGTGCGGTGGCACAGCGGATTAGTGCCACCAGTTATGTTGACCAGAAATGGCTGGCACTCTGGAAGGTTCGATCTGCAAGCTTCGCATGATGGGGTCATTTCACTTTGCCTCCAGCTTCTGCCCATCCAGAAGTTTGAAAGCACATGAAAATGCAAGTAGATTAATGGGGACCTCCTTCAGAGGGAAAATTGCTGGCCAGCATATTGATGAAGCAGCGAATCGGCGCAACGAAACACTGAAGTTGGATGAAAAACTTGCCCATTGCAGGGGCAGAGCAAGAGTCTTGGAGGACACCAGATATGACCATCGCTGGCCAGCCGAGGTGGGCAGGGTAAAATAACGAAAAATTTATAATTCCTAACCTATGTAAGCTGCCAAGAGTCTCCAGAAATTGGCGGCATAGAAATATGATTAATAAATAAATAAATTACAAGGAATAGCTGGGGAGAAAAGTATCGTAGACTGATTGGAAATGCCCTTAATTGTATGCCACCTGGAAGTCTAGATAGATAAATAATAAAAAATAAAGAGATAAACTTATTACACTATTTTTTAAATTCTTAACAGTTCTTCAAGATTGTCATGGAAGCCTAACTAAATACTCATTTAACTGATTTAAATATCAGACTTTTATACTAATCTATCTAGCCTAGCCATAATGCTTACATCTTGGTTTGAGCAGCTTGTCAAAATAAGATCTGTAACAAATCTCCTGAAATTAACACCTTTTCCTGGTTGCTTTCTGACTTATAATTTATCAGCCTGAAATCTGATATTTGCCAAGTCTTGAGATTTGTCAAGTAGAAAAGCTGGATATTAACAAAGATCATCATAGTCTCTTGTAAGTTTAAAAAGACTTCATTCAAAGACATCATGTTGTTGTGCATGATCTTTCCTTTTGAGAAAGACTATGTTATATAAGTTAACATATAAACTAAGAAAGAAACTTAAGTCCTTTTAAACTATCTATATCAGTAAGTTTTCAATTTTGCTTTGTTACAACAAATGCCTGTAGCATTTGAATTATGAGTGATCTATGAAGCATTTTCCTTTGAAGGATAGAAACTATATTGAGATAAACCTGCTGAGACTCAAATAACAAGTCCACATGATTAATGATTATTAATGCACAAAATAAAAAATACACCATATACAGTATGTAGCTATATCTGTCATTGTGTAAATACAATATTTTTTCATACAAGTATATGATCCTATCATCTCATGTATAAAGATATTTTATAAATCAGAATGTCATATTTCTGTGTCAATTCAAGATCATAAGTAATAATATTGTACTGATGTCAATGAAATAACTCAAAATACCACAGCAGTGAGTGAACAATAGATGTTAATAGTTGGATAGTTATTAATATTTTCATTAAAAGGCATTATGTAAAATAGCACGGGTACAGAATGGGAGAAGTGTTTAAGTGAAAACAACAACAAAAATTCATTAAAACAGGACAAAATGGGATAATAGTAAGCATATGTATGCTGCCTATTTATAAATCATTAAATAGGAATACTACATCATACCATGGGGCGTGGTGGCTAAGCGGTTACAACTCTGGGCTTGTCAGCCACTTGTTCAGCAGCTTGGCAGTTTGAGACCCAAGTGCCACTATGTAAAAGGGTGAGCTCCCATTACTTCCTCCAGTTCCTGCCAACCTTGTAGTTCAGAAACATGTAAAAATGAAGGTAGATAAACAGGTACCACTAAAATTGGTGGGAAAGTAACAGCGTTTTGTGTGCCTCAGTATATAGTCATACCACATGAGCAAGGAAGCTTCTTTAGACAATGCTGGCTCTTTGGCTATGAAATGGAGATGCCCTCAACTGGCAGAAGAAACCTTTACCTTTTATATCTTGCTTTACAGAAGGCATGATCTGATGGATAATGTTTAAAAAATGTAATTGAAAATGTTATTCAACTTATTCAGATTAATTATTCAGGGATATGGTATACTTCCCTATCTTGATGTATGCAACCAGAAACTGGACATTCATCTTTCATAAATACTTGGTTTTGATTTCTGAACAGAGGAAGATGCACTCAGTGATGATTCCCTGCTGTCTATGATTTGAATGGGCATCCTTCAAGAAAGGTCTTGAAGCTGGTCATCATCAGTTAAAAGTGGTCATCTGAATATTATTCCAGTCAATCAGAAAGCAACATCATGAAATTTTATTGTAAATTAATAACCAACAGAGAACTAATGCATTTACATTAAAATAAGAATTCCAAAGCACAAATGGATAAATTTCAATTGACAAGAATTTCATGCCATTCTTGGGATACCGTAGAAGAAGAAGAAATTAGAAATTAATCTACGCTGCTTTCTATGTACTGCTTGCTTCATTAGGATTAAGGGTGTGATCCTAAACTCCTTAAATATCTGAAGATTTGGAAGGTGATCACTAAGTCTGATCACTTAGGTGATCACTAAGTCTTTCCAATGACAGGTTCATAGAAAACCATTACTTACAGAAAATAAATTGTAGATAATCCTGTCAGTGCTGGCTTTGTGCCTTTGAAGCTGTTGTTTCATTTTTTCCCTTTAAAAAAAGTTTCTTCGGGATCATTTAAGAACTATATATACACTTCTAATTGTTCATTATGGCCATCATTTCAGCTGGATGTTCCAGGACCTGGTTATGTAAATTATTGGGGAGAAAGATATCATTGATTAATTGGTTGGTTCAATTTGTATGGCTGCCTCCCTCAAATGTGGGACTCAGGAAACTCACATAATTAAAACAACCATACAAAAAAAAAGCAATAAAAATACAGATACCAATAAAACAGTAACCTTATTAAAACAAAATTGAAACCAGGTTAAAAGCATAATACATAATAAGTAGGCAAGTTCAAGTCATGTATCAATAAATACAGTATAACATCTAGCAGGCTCCAAATGAACTCTGAGGTAATATTGTTCTTGGGGAATGCTTATAGTGTGTGTCTAGGCTTTGTAGTTACTTGTTCCCTGGCTTGAACCTACTAGCCTTGAACCTACAGATCCTGACCTTAGATTTTGTGTAAATCTTTTCACCATCCTCTCTGTCCTTTTTTGTATATTATTCTTCTATCTATTTCTCAGGTAGCTACTTGGGATGGTTCTTATTCTGCTGCTTCTTCAACTATATGATCCCTTGTCCCCTTTCTATTCAATTGATGGTTGTTGTTTTTTTATTGTTATCTATATTTTTTCCAACTTGCTAGTAATATGCTTTGTGTAACCATGGCATTTTGAGTATAATGCAAGCATAGCATTACTTTGTTTGGCCTTTCTTATGTCTCAAGTCCAGAAGAATGGGTCCCCCTTTTCCATCCTTTGATTCCATACTATTACACCATCATATTCTGAATACCTGCATTGAGTCATTTTTGTTCCATTATCTCCTCTTTCTTTGTAAAAAGAAAAAAAAATCAAACCCCTTATTTATATGTGCCTTGGCAATTTTTGATTGTTGTTGTTGCTTTTTGGTAGCAAGGCAAATGTGAAATTGCCCTGAAAGGCAAGGTGAATAGGCACTTTCATTTTTAAAGTATATCTGTGACTTCTTTCTGAGCATGAACAGATGAAAACTTGGGGACAAACTGTATTGTTGCTAAAGGTCAAAATATATTTGTCATGGTGACCAAAGCATGCATTTGGGTTCATTATTGTCATCAGATTATGGGATCACTTCATTATTTAAATATCAACAAAGCCTCAAAATCCTTTTCAGCTAAGTATTTTTTAAGTATTCTACCTTAATTTTGGACTAAGGCATCAAATCTATTAACGTGCAAGTAAAGAACTCGGTATTTTTTTTACTTCTCTTTTACATACACACTCACAAATACACAGGAAAGAAAGAGGCCTTATTTTGTGCACAGCAGCTTACTTTGGCTGAATTTTCATTTAACAAATTAAAGTTTGTTCATGAAGAAGATTTGATCTTAAGTCCTGTGCTGTTAAGTTAAACTGAAAGCTTTTCTTTTACCCTCTAACTCTGGTGCAAAGTTTTCCTTTCAAGATTCAGCAAAAGGAGTATTACAATTGCCCTCTGGTGCATTGTTCTTCTCTTTTATGGCACAAATGGTTCATTAAAGATTTAAATAAAGTGGTCTCGAAACTGTCTGTACAAAGAAAATGCGAGTTGTGCAACTTTTAAAATATATTTTAATTAAATAAAAAAGGGGCAAAATTCAGTTAACTTCTTAATATAGTTGGAGGACACTGTCATTGGTGAATGGAGTGTTTTTGGAACAAATTCACCTATTTCTGAAAATATAGTTTTTGGAAATGGAAACAAATCAGAAAAAGTTTCTTACTGACTGGTTTGTAAATGATAAACAGAATTTATATTACTGTCCTGCCACACTGTATAAACCAATAGCTGTGGATGCTCAAGGCACTTTTTGTCAAGCATCATTATCATCATACTCATCAATCACATTGAAATGTATAATATTCCAATAAGAATTATAGCTTTGGTAGCAAACCTGTCAGTAACCCTTAATAAATTATGTTTATATTGCGTATGATTCATGTAATTTATTAGAGACCATACAAGTAAGCATTAGAAGCCTAGTCTCAACCACAGCAGCAGTGGCAGCTTCTCCACTTTTTTTCCCCTTATTCTGGTGCTTCTTTTCTCCTTCAAATCTGGAAGATTTACACTGACACATTTTTATGTTGTATTTGTTGCTGCTGAAGCTGACTAGTAAAAACTAAATGGAAAGAAGTTATCCTAAAATAAAATGGGATTGTAGATTATGTGCTCAATGTCCTTTAAACCTTTAAAGCCAAATCCTTTTGTCAAATCATGTGAGCAATGGCTCGTACCTTCTAAACTTGCTATGGCTGCTGGAATAGTTTATCATGAAAGAATAGAAAAGAGCCTCTGGCATATAAAAAAAGAAAGTGGGGAAAATGAAAAAAAAATCTGAGAATCACTGACAGCACATTGTGTAACTGGGACTTAAAAAGATATATTTCATAATATGAAAAGACAGAAAAGACAGCCTTGTTTTGGCCCCCTCACCTAGTGGTATCAACCTGTCAGTGCCATTTATGTTCAATCCCCTATGATTTCTGTACCTCACAATTATTTTGCATAAAAATGAACCATAAAGGCATAAAAACACCTGCTTTACTGACAGCCTGATTAATGCTTTGATTTATTTCTCAAAGAGAGGCTGAATATGCTGTTTCTGGGTCCTTGAGCTGGTATATCATTCATCAAAGTTTGAAGGTGTTCTTTTCCCTGTCCCTGTTCTTCAGCTCTGATTTCCCTGTAAGTTTTGTTAAACTCCACTTAGCTGTAAATTAAGAAGAAAGTTCAGTTACATTGGCCTAAGTATTACAGTTAAAATTATGAATTTACACCAAATTATTTGACTGACCTGAGAGTGTCATGTTTACTCAGAGGTGAATTTCTCAGCATTCAATCTCGTGCTCAAGTTCTTTAGGAGAAGCTGTGCCAAATGGAAAGCAATATTACAAATTCGTAGAAATGGTTTCTTTCCCACCATAACTGAAAATATTGATATTTAACATCTGTCTTTTATGATACTGTAAGGACTGGGCATTCAGGTAAAAATTATCTCTCTCTCTTTCTCCCCTCTCTCTCAATCTTCCTTCCTCCCCTCTCTCTCTCCTTCTTTCCCTCTTACATCCCTCTCTCTCTCTCACACACAAGCACACTTTCAAGAAATCACACAGATAATCACATTCATCCCAATCTCAAAATTAGCATAAAATATATAGGAAAATGATAGCAGCATTGTAAAGTGTGCCAAATATAAAGGAGTAAATAACTTGCCCAGTCAGCAATGTTTTTTTTTAAAAAAAAACAGCATAGGTTGTATGTATGCCCTTTCAAAATTAATGGAACTAATGATGTTTCTGCCATGTAGTTGTAGCATACTTGGGGAGGTATTAAAAGAACACACACCTGGAG
>JANHZU010007364.1:269223-280361 GCA_032468055.1 Acrochordus granulatus | reverse complement strand
AAATGGATAGATAGCATAGTCAGTGTAATGGGTGTGAGCTTGGGAATACTCCAGGAGGCAGTGCAAGAAAGGGGGGCCTGGCGTAATGCAGTCCATGGGGTCGTGAAGAGTTGGACACGACTGCGCGACTGAACAACAAAAAATTATTATATATAATTTATATTGTTAGTTGCTCAGTCTAGATGTTTAAACTAGACTTTTTTCCACCTATCAAATACTTTCTAAGGACCTGGCATAGGCAAATGCTGTTCTTTCATGTTTTTAAGGTATCATTGCAGGATGTAAGCTGTTCTAAGTTATACTGCTTTTGCAATTGACTGATGGTGAATTTGTCAATGCTGATGGTGGTGCTCCAGTTATTTTGAGATTTCACTCAAGGCCCCTATTACTGTTGGTACAGCCTTTGCTTTCTTTTGCCATAGTCATTCTATTTCTATTTGCAGGTCTTTGTCTTTTGTGATTTTCTCCAATTCTTTCTCTTCTATTCTGCTATGTCCAGGTACTGCCATATCCACTATCCAAACTTTCTTGTCTTTTTTATTAACAATTGTTAAGTCTGGTGTTATGTGGCAAGAACCTGTCTCTTTTCTAAAATCCCAGAGCAATTTAAATTCTTCATTTTCTGTTACTTTCTCCATTTGATGATGCCACCTGTTCTTGCTTGCAGGCAAATGGTATTTCTTGCAGATCTTCCAGTGCACCATTGTTGCTACTTTATTCATGCTGTTCTTTGTAATCAGTCTGTGTGATCTTCTTGCAGCAGCGAACTAGGTAGTCCATAGTTTCTTTAGCTTCTTTGCAGAGATGGTATCTGCTGTCTGTTGTTGTCTTCTCAATACTAGTCCTGTATTCATTTGTTCTTGAAGCTTGGTCTTCTGAAGCCAGAATTAGCCCTTCTGACTCTTTCTTCAAGTTTTCTGCTCTTAGACATTGCCAAGTCTTGTTATTATCTGGTTTGCTTCTATCTTTTTTAATGTGATGGCCATGTAATGCTTTGTCTTGCCATGACTCTTTTCTGTTCTTCATTTGGTCTTTCTTACATGCCAGTTTCATCTCTCCAGTACTCAGTAGGTTTTCCTGGTATAGTAGTTATAGTTTTTTTGCATCTTCTTTACTGTGCTTCAGGTATTCTTCCAATGCCCTTTTTTCCTCTTCAGTTGTCTAGTATACATGCAACATTCCATGCCTAGCTATTTTTCATGGGAGGTAGAGTCTGTCAACATTACAGCATGGATGAAGGACATGACTTATTGTCATTATTTTTCTTGATGCTTTTTTCCTTGTGATGGTGAAGGTGGCATATTTGCCCAGTCCAACGTCCATTATAATGTCTTGGCTGTATATAGGGACAGTGTAGAGCATCCATTCTATTTCAGATGGTGTTTTTCCATAAAACTTCAGATCATCCATGTAAAGGAGATGGGATAGCCTATCACTTTTGTTTGAAGTTTGATAGCTATGGTCTGACTTCTTCAGTATGGTCGACAGAGGAATCAATGTGAAGACAAACAATACTGGTGGAGGTGAGTCTCCTTGAAAGATTACCTCTCCCAGTCTATCACCATTGACCAGCAACTGTGTCTTTCATTGTGCCATCGATCTTATCCAACTATGTGTCAAGGAGTTGAATGCCTTCTTGTCATCAATCCATGCTACATTTAAGTTAGTCTTCCTTCTCTTGCAGTTTTGCAGAATCATCTTGTCAATTAGGAGCTGATCTTTTGTTCCTCTCTTTTTATTTGGGCAGTTTCCTTTCTGTTCAAATAGAAAGAGCTTGTTTTCAACTAGATGATGTTGAACTGCATCAGCTACTACCATTTGCCTGATGATGTCCCTTTTTTGGATCTTTCATTATCAGATAGTTTTGCCAGGTGTTTGCCACTCTTCACTTTCACTTCCTTGAAGTATCTTGTTATATTACTTTGCAATGAATGCATCTAGTTATAGCCAGGTATTGTGACATACTCACCAACTTTAATATATTTCACATTCTGACCTGGTATACTATACACAAACAAAGATTTTTATAAATAAAAGTAAACATCCCTCCTTTAGTTTGCTCTTCTCTTATTAAAGGTAAAAAAGGTAAAGGTTTCCCCTTTCAGTCATGTCTGACTATAGGGGGTAGTGCTCATATCCGTTTCATTGCCAAAGAGACAACATTGTCTGAAGATGTTCCATGGTCATGTGGCTGGCATGACTATATGCTAAGGGACATGGATGCTATTGCCTTTCCCACCAAAGGTGGTACCCATTTATCTACTTGCATTCTTACATGCTTTCAAGCTCCTTGGTTGGCAGGAGCTAGAACAAGTAACAGGAGCTCATTTTGTTATGGGGTCCCTAGGTCTCAATTAAGGCTGCCAACTTTCCAGCCAACAAGCTAAGCATCTTAACCACTCAGCCACCATGCCTCTAATTCTCTCCATTATCTAACCTAAGTAAGAGATCTGATTGCATGTTTGTCAGCCTTCTATTGAAACCTGCCTATTCATTTGCCATTTTCTTCTTCATATATGGCTACATTCTCATTTATAAGATCTTAACCAAAACATTTCTTGCTGAAATACTTAGTATAATAGTTCAACAATAATATTTGAAAACTGATTTGCTCTTACTTTTTTGTGATAGGTATATATACTGCTACTTTCCACACTCCAGGTATAGTCTTTTTCCATTTTTGTTGACATAGAACACTAATTGTTTAACTGTCTCTTTTCATATATTAAGCAAATCAATGGATACTTCAAATGTTTCTGGTGCTTCCCTATTTGACAGCTAATCTATTCCCTATCATATTTCTAATTTCTAATAATTAATTTTGCAAATCTATCCTCCTTGCAAATGTTTCTGTCACTTCATAATCACATTTAAAATCCCTTTACAAATGTTTTACGTACTCCTATTTTAATTATACATTTCTCTGTGAATTTTCATCTCCTTAGAAATGTCTTTCATCATACAGGCTTCCGTTGCCAAATACTTTAATTTTCCATATTTCACTTGATAGCTTCTTTTTAAAAAAAATTACTGATATGTATATGTATACTTTTGGATTTTATCTCTTACCATAGCTCTTCAGGTTCTCTTTCACTTAAGCTGAGTTGAATTTCATTTTTAAGTGTAATATGTACATTTGCCACAAATAATTTGTGCTCTATTTAACAATCTGTATTTCTACTGTTTTACTGAATTATGCTTTTGCATTGTTTGTTTTCTGCTATGTAGACCTTTATTGACATGGAACATCTGGTAATATCCAGGTTTAAATATTACATTTATCTTGCTTGAAGTAGGCATTAGCAGTGGACATATAATTCTCTTTGCAAAACTATATTGACCTATTTCTTATAAATCAAACCTTCCTGAAATTCCATGTTCATCTGCTCCTCCAGTATGTGCATTCCAATTATCCCTCTTTTAGTCTCCCCTGAATAAAACTCTTCAGAAAATTTCCTGATTTTACCTAGCTTATCTCAGTTTATTTTTATTTTATGTATTTATTAAATTTATTTGCAGTCTTCTAGTTAGTACCACAACAGTTTAAACCACTTGCTTTACATGTAAGTTTATTATTCCTAAAGTAGCTGTTTAGTACATTTTATTTCTACTTCGGCAATTCCAAATTGTCTGTGGTTCAAATCTTTTCTGCAGTCATAGTCCAGGGAAGAAATACAGCCAATAAAGGAAAGCATTTGAACATAAAAGATGTAAAAAGCTTTAGGAAACATTAAAAGTTGTAGTATATAAAAGTCATATAAAATATATTTGGTAAGTATAAATAAGAAACCATAAAATGCTAGGCACTTAATAATGGCAGGTAAGGGCCAAGCTGAGATTAAACAATAAGAATGGGCGCTATGTATAAACCATAAGTCATCTTCCAGCAAACTTTGAGCACACAGAACTTAATAATGCTGCATGTTGTGGCTAAATAAAATTTATCTTGTGCACCCTGGATGATTGTGTAGTAATGGCAGGATGAGGTTGATGTGAATACCTCTGTAATATGAAAACTGGAAGAGGAGATGCTTCTTGGTTTCTAGATCAAGAAGAGCTTTGCCATTCTGAAAAAGAAGTCTTCCTGCATTGACCTCAAGTATGGCTATGGACAAAAAATAATGTTGCACAAAAGTAGACATTTTTACTTCATTAATACTGCTCATATTCCACATTTTAACTGGACTATATTGCTGCTTGTTTGCAGTTTTCTCGAAGAGGACAAATCATCAATTTGAGATCTAAAGTAAGTAAAGGAATAACTTCTGAATGAGATAAGAAAAATTAGGCATTCAAATTTTGACTAGATTTTTTTTGGAACAATACAAACATAATTTATTATCACTTTTATTCTAAATTTGATTTGGATTTATTTCCATTGGATGGGTTTGCTTCCTTTATGTTGGCAGAGCCAAATTACCCTCATCTCAGGGATTATTCCCAAGGAGAAAGTCTTCACTCAAAAGCTATGTGATAATTCCCTCAGAGGAAAGTGTAATTAGAAAGTGTTGTATTCCCTCTTGGGAATACCATATTAGCAACTATAAGAGGAAGAATTGTATCTCTTGCTTTCTTAAATTTTTGGTCACAGGTATTTGTTACACAACATATGCTTTAATAATATTTGATTTTAAATTATGATGCAAAATATATCATGATGCTACTTTTAATTTTTTTGTTTATTCCTGTTGATAAATATCAATATCACTATATTTTTCACATCAGCTGTTTATTCCATTGCAAGAAAATGCATTGGATTTTGCAGGGATTTAATTTGAACAATTGTCATTTTTTGTCTTACTAGAAAACAAATTAAAATGGACAAGGAGTCCCAATTACAATAATGGTCCAATTTGCTTTCACTACTTTCTTTACAGAAACATTCTAGAAGACATAAGTACGGTTGGTGATTTGAGATTCTGTTTCATCTTTATAAGAAATTTTCCTCTGAATCAAGCCAGAATGTATGGATTTATGTTATCGCGCAGCAGTACAGTATTTTCATTTATTTAAGTGAGGCTTCAGATAGGCAGATTACTTCAACATAGTTTTCTGCCTGAAGCCAGATGGAAAATATCTTTTCTGAATCAACAGAAGGCCTACATGCTTGACATTTTCAAATACTTCTGAATAACTATAATTAATAGGTTTTTGACAGACTTTAATATCTCTTCCCTCTCAATGGTTGTGAACACTTTGCAATATAATTCTAATGGTTCACTGTATCTTCTTTTCCAATAAAATCCACTTTTTATAAGCTTCAAAATAAACTTGAATTACATTCAGGAGTTTAGTTTGGGTCAGCAGAAGACCATGTAATTTGGAGGAGATTTCAGGTTCAGTTCTTGTCATTCCAAGCAATCAGTGGGGTCAAAAGGTCTAGGAAATCAGGTTAGCTGTCAGTACTTTGGATGCATTTTTGTACAAGACATATCAAATGTACCAAAGATTTATCTCCTGTTCCAGAAGGTCATTCATGAAACATTTTTTATAAACCTAAAAATATTCTTACACAATAGAATTTAATGCAAGACAAAAAATTGAGCAGAACAAGAGCAGCATGCAATGTATTTGGTTATTTCTAAAGGAAAAACAGAAAATTTCATCCAGTTTTGAACAGAATGGAAGTTTTAAGATAATCCTTTTTTTATTACAGAGATTAAATATATTTATTTTTACCTGTATTTTAGTATAAAAAATAACCACAAATTATGGTATTAAAATGTAATTACTTTGCAACTGGATTTCAACAATGCAATCTGAAAAATTAAGGAATCTTCAAAATGTTAAATTGTGTGATGGAGGTGTTCCTTGAAGTTCTCAAAATTCAGACTGTCCATCTCATATTAATATAGTATAAAACTTCTTCAGAGTTAATTTTAATGATACAGTAATCTCATCCATTTCTCTATGGACAATTCTAATATTCTTATCAGTTTTTCAGCTCTATTTAACTATTTTTCATTTGTAACCATATGGAAAGAGTGGAGATCAATTTCAACAAATTGTTACACACGTTTGTCATTTTAAGAAAATACCATGCCTCTCATATTGAATGTTGTTATGCTTCATTATGTCAGCAAGATTCATTATGGTAACCATTATGGCAACAAAAGAATAAACTGATATTGTTTGTAACTTCTCAACTGAATGTGAAAGAATATTCTGAGCTAGTTTAATTTCTTTGCATAATAATGAATGCATATATAAGAAATACACTGTTAAAGAAATGCTGTATAAACATGTCAATTTATAAAGTTTAATGAAAAGACCTCATGCATTATTTAATTAAATGTTCGTAATAAGAAGTCAGAGTGTTCCTTCTAAGAACATTTGAAGAACAGGAATGTTGAATATTTTATTAGTTCATATCTTTGAGAAATAAAAGTGTTTGATTCTGTACAATTTCTTCAATACATTTATAAAGATTGTTTTTTATCGACTCTCCTTTTTTTACAAACAGCTTTAGCTGTAATACTTTCCCATAGTATTATAAAAATACAGTTCTTGTTCCAGTTTGTCTATTTATGTTGATAAGTAACTTTTAAGAAGACTTCATCCACAAAGTATATTTGAAATGGTACAATCTAGAATATAAACGAGGTCCAGTTAAAATATAGTTTATTTATTGAAATAATATAGTTGCATATATTTATTCAGTAACAAGTTCAATATAACTCTTTCTTTCTTCCTAGCATTTTCCTACAAGTGCAGGATCCACTTTTTTTTGAATCAGCTGAGTGTTGATTCATTGATTGCAACAGGAACTGACTGACTGACTTTTCACCTGAGCCTGATGTCATGGGCTGAGAGAGAGAGAAAAATGAAAGGGTGTCTGGCCCAAAGTCACCCAACTGGCTTTCACAAATAAGGAAGGACTAGAATGCACAGTTGCTTGGTTTCTAACCTAGTACCTTCACCACTGGAGTAAACTGGCTCTTCAATAAATGCAAAACAATATTTGTGTGTTATTATTTATTTATTACAATGTTTCTACAATGTGATTTACAAAACTAAATACTCAATCCACCAATGTAAAAAATAAAGAAACAACAATCAAAACAAGCATCAACCTAACGTTAAGGTCAGAAATGCATATTTAAAAAATAAACATTTAAAAATTAAATTCCTACTTTAAAATAACACTTTTGATAGCCTTGAGGAAAACTAAAGGAGCTCAGGACAGGCATGCTTCTGAAACCAGAAAATAGCTTCAGATACCAAGAAGGACTGTCCCCTTCTATGGAGCCTTTAACTCTAATGATCCTCTAACTCTAATAAGAGTTGGTATCCTTTTCTAGACAGCTGGATAGGATGGGCAGGATATGGAAAAGATAGTGCCTAAGATAAAATGGCTCCAAACAATAAATATTTTGAAGATTAATATTAGCCCACTGAATTGGACATAGAAACCTTTTCACAAACAGAATAATGATGGAAAAATTGGAATTTGCTGCAATAAAGGCTTTCCCCTTCAATCAACTTGGTCTCTTCTATCATATAAACTGTACTTTCCAGATAGTCTTAAAAGGCAGCTCCACATGCAATGTGTGATACAGTAGTTTAACCACAGACTGATAAACTTAGTGTCTCATGATCCAAGAAGGGCTGAAACTGATGGTCCATGACTAAGCTGAGGAAATTGGATCAACATTGCCTTCACATGCTAGTGAAAGATGCAAGTCCAAGAGATCTTTTTTCAAGTGGAGTAATACCCCATCCAAAAAGTTCTGAAGTCATAATCCCTCTTGCCATGATTCAATTTCAGCTTATTTTGCATTATGCATAGCCTCCAGGCACTGAGTTACAATTTCCATGACATTTCTAGTCTGACCTTGAGCAACACTGTATAGTTAGGCATTACTAAATATTTATGTGTTGTAGGAATTCTCAGAACTAAACAGATAAAAAGAGAGCAAAACAAGAAGTATCTGTGAATCATTAAAATAATAGTAACATTTTAGAGTTTGAGTTTTATAGTTAGATAAATGCCCTACAATTAAAGCAGATTAAAAAGATTTTTAGCTTCCCTTACTGGCATAACTGCCACAAAAAGTTCAGAAAGCCTTAAAAACTACTTTAAAAGCCATGTTAAGGTTTTGCTTTGAGATTCTAATTGTATTGTCGTTCAGGACAAAGAATTAACTCTTTACCTGCCTGAAAATGAATTCTTCTCTTGAAATCAATACACCTAAATTATTATGATGTTTGTAACTAGGCTAAATTCCCCTTAACTAATCAAGAGTTTCAGATAGCAGAATTTTGTTATATGTTAATTCTCTTCATTTTTAGAGAATAAGGAAGATGACCTTTATGCACATCTTTTCTTAGGCAAAGGGGGATGAAGCATTTTTAAGCTGTGAGAAAAAAAGATAATATTTGGACAAAACTTAGGAGACCTCCTTGATTCACTGGAATATGAGAGATGGGGAGATAAAGCAGATCAGACTTGCAAGGTTTTGCAAAGTTTAATAAAGTTGTTCTAGTAGTTCTAATTTTGCAAAGTTTAATAAAGTTGTTCTAGTTCTAGTTTTCTGTTGATTGTCTGTTGAATTGATTTTCTGGTATGATGTACCTAATGGGAGCTGATATCTCCTTGGGAACTTTGCACAAGGTAGAGTAGTATTTTGAAAATTGATTTCTTCCATCTTTGACAATAATTCAGAAACCCCTGAAGTTTTCAGTCCATCCTGAAGCCAGCATTTCTTTAGAAGCTAAAGCTGCTTTTAATTCTATTTTAAATCCTTCTTTCCCATTCAGCCTGTTTGTCTGAGAGATTATGTGACTGGATGGCAGAATGTGTTTATTTGCTCCATTCTGTCATAGATATTTCATCCCAAATTGATTGAAGAGTTTTTTAGAAGTTTTATATAGCTATTAAATTCCATGAGCAGAAGACCACATATTGTCACATATTGGAAAAGCCATGTGGATTCAACTGCTTTTCCCCTTGACTATCATTTAAAGTTATACATTCAGTTAAACTGCCATAATCATATGACTTTACAATATAAGCAGAAACACTGTGAAATAATACCCCAACCATAAAACTAACAAGTAGTTCAGATACCATAGTGAATGGCATCAAATGTCATTGAAACTGCCAGAAAGACCAGGAAGACATCAAGTCCCTTCATCCAGATCAAAACTGAGGTCACTTCTTTCTGTGCCTGGTTCTGAAGCTGATTGGAAAAGATATAAATAATCTCTCTTATCTAGAATCCTGTGTAGCTGATTCACTACGACAGTGTCCAAAATCTTCCTGAGAAAAGGAATATTGGAGAATAGGAGATGTTTTCAAGAAGTTGGACCAAAAGATGGACTTCTGAGAAAGATCTGTCTTTAAAGCAAATGGAACTTCTTCTTTCAAAGATTCATTAATAACCTAGGTACTGACACATAACTGACAAATAACCTAGGTATTGAATGTGGTTTAAACCAGAGATAGCAAAACCTGTATTGGAGAAGTTTATTCACTTCCACAGCCTCCACAAACTTAAAAAAAATCATATTGCAGGACATTTTCCAGTCACTTTCAAATACTGGCATGTATTTAATAATGCAAAACTTCCTGATAGTCCCTTTATATGCCATTCTTTCTCAGAGCTTATTGATACTGTAATCTTCTGTAATACCAAATATGTAAAAAGGTATCATAGGTAAAAAGGTATCTTAAAGAGATGCATTGAAAATGTACAGGTTAGTTTTTTTCCTGAAGAAATGTGTGATGCTTGCTATAGTAAAGCTATTTTATTTTGTCATTCTGCCAGAGGCATTCATATATCTGAACCTTGAAAATTGGTTAGCATTTGCAGAGACTGGCTTATATGTTCCTTTCAAATTTAATATTAATGCAATATTCCATTAGCAAAGACTTTTTATAATTATGAAGTTGCTTGATAATATATAAGCAGCCATCTTATATAGAATCTTTTCTATATAAGCAGCAATCCAACAATTTGAGAAACTCATGTTTTGTGGCATGTAACTCAATATCTGGTTCCCTAAAGTTTACATTTGCAGACTCAGTGGGCTCATACCTTTGTTCTACAATGCATTAGGTTATGTGGATTTCAGTGGTTTGATTAGCACAACATTAAAGAATAAGGCTGGACAAAAGTGCTGCATTTCATTTGACTGTAAGTTTAATGGTTTATAATGTGTGCTTAAACTATTCCAACTCATGTAACAACAGTGATGTCATGATTAATAATAATTGATGGGAGAAAGGTGTGATTCATAGTTTGATTTTATTCCTAAGTGAGACAGAGATCCAAAAAGTCAAACTGCGCTGCATGAACTTAAAAGCATTCTTGCTTCCAGTGATATCCAAACACTCACAGTGTAGTACAGTAGTAATAGTAGTGTTTAAAATATTTCTGTTAACAAACATACATTTTCAGACATATTTTTTAAAAAAGAAATAGTGAACAACTCAACTAAATATTCAGCTATGTATGCTACAAATCAAAAAAAAGTTTGACTAAATTTAGTTGCCAGGATTATTTTGCCCAAGGATATTCAATTTACCTTCAGCAAGCAACTCTATTTTTTATATTATTTTAACTTTGTAAATTTGTAAAATATTTAAATTTTAATTGCAGAATTCTTGAAAAATAAAAAACAGTACCTAGTTACACACCAATTCTCCATCTCGAAACACATACTAGATACATGCATACTGATGATGAATAGTATCCTGACTGAAAACTTGTCAGGATAGCAGAATCAATTGTTTCTCTCTGTGTGTGTGTTATAGTAATTTTACTAAACATTACAATTACAAAATAAAAACTAGTACAACCTAAAAAAATAAAAAAACGGGAAATACAGGAAAGAAAGGAAGAAAGAGAAATGACTTATCCCTTCAAAACAAGTATAAACAATTTTAATAAATTATCACCTGCTCTTAAAATATAATTAAAGATATCTTTTCCCATATCTTACCTCTTATCTATAAATACATTTTTAAAGTCTGGTTATTTGGTTCTGATCAGCAATAAATAAATAAAATGAGGTGAGGTGGAGCAGCGGACTAGTGCCGCCAGTTATGCCGACCTGAATAGGCCAGCATTCTGGCAGGTTCGGTCCGCAGCTCCTCATGACGGGGTGAGCTCCTGTCACTTGCCTCAGCTTCT
>JANHZU010007364.1:223006-233331 GCA_032468055.1 Acrochordus granulatus | reverse complement strand
TCTTTGGGATATGCTTTCTGTTATTATTTCATATTTTACTATTAATGAAGTATTTCTCCCAAGTTATGTTTTCTCTAAGACTCCTTCATCTTGAACTGCCTGTAAAATATATAAATAAAACAGGCATTTTACCTGGATTTCCAATATTTAACATGCCTCATACCATAATTTATTTTATTTTTTAAGCAAAAGCATCATGCCTGGGGGCTTTTTAAATAAAAGTTATTATCCAGAACATCTTCTATCATGCAGCTATTAGTGGTAAAGGGACAAATTCTGCACTATGGACCAACAGAATTTCTTCAGCTGACAGCCTATGAGAATCAGTCTGTTGGCACTTTGAACCAATCACAGAACAATTATCTTTCAGATCTTTATTGAAAAACAAAATAAATAGCTAATGCAGAGTAGTTTTTAAAAAATAGCATATTCTACCTGTTTTGACTAAACACTATGGTATTAGAATAGTTTCTAATTTCCTTCTAAGTTCTCAAAAAATAAAGAAGTGGGTTCTTCCTCACTTATAAACCAAAGTAATTTTAATATTTTACTTATAAACCAAAGTAATTTTATTTAAATTAAATATTTCCTGGTAACATCTTATCTTCTATCTCTCTGCTAAGATGCTTTGGGAAACCTATGAAAATAGTGTGGAAGTTACTGTGGAAAGACTAAGAGAAGAACAGGCAAATGCTGAACATATTTTCTAACTTTTCCATCTTTATGGGACCTTTCTTTACCTTGTAAGAATACTGATTTTGCTTAAAGGAAATATTTTATTGAATCTCTCTGCCATAAATGTATTTAAATGTTTCATTTTTGTACGCTTATAAAATTACAATTTTAAAAATTAAAATGGAAAATTTAAATTTGATTTAAATTTGATTGCTCATTTTGTTACTTTCAAAAGCATATTTATAGTTATGAAGTAAGCTATATCGCATAATCATGCTATGAATTTACCTCAGATATGTAATTGCTAATTCATTCTTGCTTGCGCTCAATGGATGCTATTATCATGGTCTTTATGTAGATTGCAATAGTATAGATTGCAAATTCAAAAGAATAAGGAACAGTTTACATCTTGTGATGATACCTTTAATAACATCAAAGAACATAATCTCCTATCTCAGGTCCTGGGGAAGAACTTGATAGATGAACAAAATGCCAAATCCAATCTAAACATCTGGTTGACTATCTGATGAACTATAATAATTCCCCCAGTGAGACTCAACCTTGATGTGATTGTGGCTTTGTGTGCTCAGAGGAAGATGAGAGATATGCCAAAGATTCAACCATATTGGATAGATCTCACCAGAAGATCAGACAAAGAGTGTCTTTCCCATAAAAAATATGACGAGATATAAATTACAGAAAACATATCAATCTGATTGTTTCCTGGGTCAACATGGATCATGCTAGGTACTGAAGGACTGGGTTAAGTGTTGGAGTTACTGGATATCTGGTGAAAAAAGTGACTAAGTGTTGGAGTTACTGGATATCTGGTGAAAAATGGGCTATAGGACTCAGAACTGTTGCCTAAACAACTAGGGCCAGTAATTGCAGAACTACTGGAAGAACAAGTATCTACCAGTCGCAGATATAGAAGTATTGAAAACAAAGAAATAATGATCAGTTATTACAAATCAAATCCAACAAGAAGAAGATACGTGAAAAGAATGAACCAATTCTGGAAAGAACATCCAGAAACAGAAATAACAGAACAGAGGCTAGAAGATCAATATTGATTTATAATAAGAAATAAAGTATTCATAGAAATAGAATGGAAAGAACTACAAAGTTCTACCCAGGGCAAAGAAACCAAAACTTTACCAGAAATTGGTCAGATTGTAGAAGCCAACCAGAAGGATGAAGCAGTAGAGGAAATCAGCATAGATACTGAAACATTTTCATTCCCAAACGAGGCACCTTTCCTCGGACTTCTCCTCAGGAAGAATAAAATTATATAATTAAAAAAGACGAATTGAAATGGGGAGTCTTCGGATTTCGGCGGCAAATAAATTTAAGAAATAAACAAATATTTGAGCATGTAGAATAGCCCAAAAACAACAGAATAAGATTGCTTGCATTGAAGCGTATTTCAAAGAAACAATTAGCACAAGTATTAAAAGATGCCAATTCTGTAATATCAAATTTAAGCACCAGCTGACCGAAAAATACAAACAAACTTATCTACAGCACATTTCCAGTTGTAACTGAGTTACAACTTAACTGCAGTTAACTGCAGTTGTAACCTGAGATTCAAATCAACAAAGAAAAAAAAAGCCAAACAGTGCACCACAAAAATGGAAGCTCAGGCTGGAAAATTAAATCAATTAACTAAGATCAGATGCAAGCAAGCTAGAACAGATGAAAGAAAAGAAGCTGAAGAACAAGAAGATCTAAGAATATCTGATTAAGAAATATCACCTAGAAAAAGAAAAATTTAGGAATCACTGGAAATAATAAAGCAGCAGGTAACAGCTATAGTCAAAAAGCTCAGCAGATATGAAGCCTGAAATTTTCAGAATCTCCAGTTTCAGTCAAATCAGAAATGTTTCTCTCAATCCATCAATGAAGAGAATGCACTGAACCAGTCAACACCTGACAAAGAAGAAACAGTGCAGTCATGGAACAGCTGTGGAACAACCCAAAGAAATACAAAAAGAACCCAAAGAAATACAAGAAGGATGCAACTTGGCTATGGAATTGGGTAAAAATAAAAAAGCTCAAATGAAAGAACTAATAATAACAGCTGAAATTGTGGAAAAAAGGGCAAAGATCAAAAATTGGTCAGCACCAGGTGAAGATGAACTTCATGGTTTTTGGTTGAGACATCTGACTAATTTACACCTACTCATTGCCAAGCAGTTTAACAAGATACTGCAAGGAGATAAAATTGAAGAGTGCTAACATCTGGAAATCACAAGTAGCTCCAGAAAGAGTGAAATGGCTGGGCCAAAGCTGAAAGGATGCTCAGCTGTGGATGTGAATGCAGGTGAGAGGGAAGGCCAATGCTGTAAAGAACATTACAAACATGGGCTTGGGAAGACTCCAGGAGACATTGCAAGACAGGGGGGTCTGGCGTAATGCAGTCCATGGGATCGCGAAGAGTCAAACACAACTGCGCGACAACAAAGAAGCAATTCTAAAGTTTACTTAAAATGTTGAATTCTCACTGAAGGTTTTCAGGATTTTTTATTTTTGCATAGATTATGTTTACAAATAGGACATCCTTAAGTTTTTCTACGTTCCATATCCTTAGATCTTTATTAGATATTTTCAGTACATTTTTATGTAATAGACTGAGGACATAAAGAAAAGAAACAATTCTATGTAGAAATAGCAAATATTTTTACATAAATATTTATTATAGAATGTTGTAAGACAGATGTGAAGCAAAAGTAAGGTACCCATTGAATTGCATTCACTGTCTAATAATGGCCATGTGAATTTTTTTTTTCTTGACAACAATACAGGAAGTGGTTTGCTGTTGCCTCCTTCCAGGATTTGTTTTTATACGACTGGAAATTCTCACTTCTGAGAAAGTTAAAATTATTTAATATGAGTTAAAATAGTTTTTTTAAACAGAATTTTCATTCAAGAATTTTTATTTTTTAAAAAATCTCAAGCATTTTATCCAAGTGAAACAAACATACTGACTCTTAGAAGTCCTCCTGACATCAGCAACACTACTTTGCAACCTACCAATTTCTAGCCCTTTAATTAACTTTTATCTTAGCATATACTTTTTTGTATATGCATATTATAGACATTAAAACTGGATACTTTTGTTAACTTAAAAGCATGTTATTATTTTTCTATAATAACCTTGGATGTTAAAAACAAAACTCAGTAAATCAAAACAAAGCTAGAAAGAAACCACAAGGTAATGTTTTTGGCACAACAAGACTCAGTTTTTCAAAACAGTGAAGCAATTCAATAAATAATCTCTGATTTGTTTTGAAAAGATAAATTTATATTTTGTATATCATCTGCTGTATTGCTTATATCACAACATGTTACATTATGTCATCCCATGCCTTAGGAATTAACATTATAAGAAAAAGATGTATTTGACACTGAGATAATAAATATGGAAGACATGACTTTCCAAAAGGAATTTATATTTTTGGAAAATATTTTCATTATAATGGAGAAGAAACATCCATATGCTTGTAATTGGCAAAGAATGCCTCTTCCTGGAAAGGAAATTTATGGCATTCATAAGGGGGCTTCTCAAGGAATATGTAACTTAAAAGTACAAAACAACAACAATGGAAACTTTGCCAAGTTCCTGTGTAAAAAGAAACTCCTTGGGCTACAAACCGGCCTCAGGACATAATGTAACACTATGTTTACAACAGGTCTTGAAAATAGGAAATATAAATCCAAATGTAAACAGCCTGTACTTTATAATATTTACTGGAAGTGTTCACACAGTTATTCTTTCTTAGTTCAGTGCTGCATTAAAAACTGTAATTACATCTGAGAAGCATATGGCAAGAGGGAAAAAACATTAGAATAATTGGGCATTGCTTTCAGAGATGCAAAGGCAAAGGGATCTGGATTAGAACTACCACTTACAAAGGTAAGGTTGCCTGACTGATTGTATCCTTTAAGATTTTATCTCACAGGCATCATTATATTTCAGATTTACAATTGCATAATAAAATACTGTTCCTTGATTTTAGGCTTTGGAAAGATTATCTTGGCAGTAGCTATGAATACAAATTATTATACACTGAAAAATAAGCTGAGGATAGCATTCTAAAATTGAAATTGAGATCTAAACATATAAACAATGGAGAAACCTAACATTTTAAGGTAGCAATGTAGTCTTCATTACCCCATCTAATAGAATTTATTTTCTGTGATTATCAATGTGGATTCAGAAGTTCCATCTCTAGGTAATGATTTCAATTATTTCAATTTTCTTATACATTTTCATTCAACTGTATGTGTATCTTGAAACTCAGAATAGCCTTGTTCTACTCACTGTGTAAAAATATTCCAAGACTCCTACAGGGATTGTTTCAGCTGAAACCAGAACAAAAGCATCCCAGGATTAAGATTTTAACTTTCATAATGTATTCAATTCGAACCTTCATCCTGACTTCAGTGTGCTTGATGTCAGCTTGAGAATGCCCAGGTATTTATAGTGATTGTCTTCATCTAGATTCTTCATCAAATATTTATATAGGGCATCTTGATTTCTTCTGTTTTCACTATTTTCCCCTGTTCATGGTGAGCTGACATATTTGTCCAATACAAAGTCCATTGCAATATCTTGGCTGTAGCTTTCGCCAGTGTTGAGCAGCAATTCTATTTCAGATGGTATTTTTCCATACAGCTTCAGATCGTCCATGTAAAGGAGATAGAATAGTCTGGCAGCAGTTTTGATGTTTGATGCCATGGTCTGACTTGTTCAGAATTGATAGGCAAATCACTGCACTAACAACAATAGAGGTGAGAATGAGTCTCTTTGAAAGATTCTTCTCTTGATATTAACCACTCCAAATTTTTGACCAGCAGCTGTGTCTTCCATTGTGCCATTGATCTTTTCACAAAGCTTCTGGTGTTTCTGTTGGATCCTGTTATTTCTAGGGGCTTGATAATCCAATCACATGGTAGGGAGATGAATGTCTTCTTATAATTAATCCTGGTTACATTCAAGTTGGTTCTTCTTCTTTTACAATTTTCAAAAATCATATTGTCAATTAGGACCTCATCTTTTGTTCCTCTGCTGTTTGGACAGTTTCATTTTTGCTTATAAAGAGCTTGTTTTCAACTAAATGCTGTTGGACTACATCACTATACCATGCCACATCAGTTAGCAATTTGATAGTTGTTGTTCAGCAGCTTGTCAAGCAACTAATTGGCCTGTGGTTTCCTAGTGCTGCCCCTTTTGTTGGATCTTTTATTATATGTTATGCTTTGTCAGATGTTAATTTGACAAATGTCAATTTCATCTCCTTGCAATATGTTGCTTGGCAATGAGTGGGTGTAGGCAAGTCAGATGTTTCAACCAAAACCCATGCAATTCACTTTCTCCTGGTGCTGATCACTTCTTGATCTTCTTTGCCCTTTTCTCTACTGTTTCTATTGTTTATGACAAATTCTTTCATTTCAGCTTCTTTTTGAGTCTTACCATTTCCTTGAGCTAAATTGCATTCTTATTATATTTTTTGGATTGTCCCATAGCTGCACCCAGAACTGTACTGTGTCTTCTTTTTCAGGTTGAGTAATTCACTGCAATATTTCCATTGATAGAGTGGTAGAAATGTTTGTGATTTGACTGACATTGGGCATTCTGCCTATAATGTGCAAGTAAAGCTTCATATCTGCTGATCTTTTTGGGTATAGTTGTTATTTGCTCCTTTCCAGTGCTTCCTTAATCATCCTTGTTTCTAGGTGATATTTCTTGATCAGGTGTTCTTTGGTCTTCTTGTTTTTCAACTTGTATTCCATTTTGTCAGTATAGTGTTTGGCTTTTTTTTCTTTGGTGATTTTGATCCAAGGTATTCAGCTGTAATTACAGCCATACTGTAATCAGCTGGTTTGTTTCTTTCATTGAGCTGGCATTTATATTTAATATTACAGTACTGGCATTTTAAATACTTGGGCTAGTTGTTTTTTTGTAACAAGCTTCAATACAGGCAATTTTATTCTGTTGTTTTTGTGCTGTTCTAAATACTCAATTATTCATTTCAATTCCTCTTTTTTTCTTTTTTAGAGGTCTTTGTTCTTTCTGAGAAGGCAGAAAGGATGCCTGATTTGGGAATGAAAATATTTCAGTATCTACACTGGCTTCCTTTACTGTCGACTCCCCTTAGTTTGCCTCTGCAGTCTGAGATACATCTGGCCAGGCTTTGATTTCTTTGCCCTGGGTAGACTTTTGCAGTTCTTCCAGTTCTGTTTCTGTGAGTACTCTATTTCATATTATTAATTAACTTTAATCTACTAGCCTCTGTTCTGTTATTTCTGACTTTATATATTGTTCTTTCCAGAACTGGTACATTATTTTCAGACATTCTCTTCTTATTGGACTAGAAGAGTAATAACATCATTATTTCTTTTTTCTGATCTATGCATATTTGTGCAGAGAAGCAACTTTTCTTCCAGTAGTCCTGCAGTTGTTGGGCCTGGTTGCTTAGCCACCAGTTCTAAGTCATGCAGACCATTTATCACCAGATATCCAGGAACTCTAACACTGAACACAGTCATTGTTGAACCCAATGATGACTGATTCAGTATAGTTATCTTTTTAATGGAAGAGACACTCTTCATCTGCCTGTTATGATGATACTACTCCAGAATTTCTGTCAAAGTTCTCATCTTCCTAAGACCACATAAGCCCCTCAATCACATCAAAGTAATGCCTCACTGGAGGTTATTGCTATTATTATTATATACAGAACAACATAATTGATAATTACCTTTAAAGCTCTTCATGGCATTGGTTCAGGCATTTGAGAAGCCATCTCACCCACTCAATGTAGCAGAAGAGATCTACTCCAGATCCCATCTGCCAAAGAATTTTGGCTAGTGGGATCCAGAAGAATCTTTTCTACTTTAGTCCTGTCCTCTTGAATATTTTCCCATTGGGGGTAGGGTCCACTCCTACACTACTGGCTTTCCAGAAGAGCCTGAAAACCTGGCTCTAGCAGCTTGTCTGAGGTCCCAATAGGGACACTCTACATTGGGGTGGGCAGAAAACATGAATCTCACATTCATGTTGATCTTCCTCTTGGTTTTATCTTTCTTTTTAATTCTTCATACCTCAAGATGGCAGCCTCGGTAAAAGCTCTCACATATCGTACTTTTCTTTGCAAATTTATGAGGATTATATACACAAGAGAAGAAAAGGGTACCTAAGAGTACTTTCTTTCCCTGTCCACCAGTTTTAGAAAGTGAAGCAAGAGAATATGCAGAAATCTGAAAATACCACAACAGGAAAAGACAGGATAGTATATTGAGTGTGAGTGTGAACAAACAAAGAAATTAACAGGCACAAAAGGAAAAGAGGTGAGCAGATTTGCATTCCTTTATAACAGTCACAGGAAGAAGAGGAAAGGGGAGAAGAATGGGGAGATCATCTTAGAATCATGTGACAAAATAATGAAAACAAAGAGATCAAAGAGGAAAGGAAGGAGAGGGTTTCCTTAGTCAAACTGAGAAGAAGAGGATTCCATACATCTCTCCCAGCCATATATATGACAAATCTTAACTCTATAATTAACAAACTGTATGAATTACTTCTCATAAGCCAAGCAAGTTTTTTCTAATTCTGCAGCCCTCTGTTTCACAGAAACCTGGCTTAATGAAATGGTTTTGAACTCAGAAATACATATACCAAATTTACAGATTTACAGGGCAGTTCTTATGACTGAGACATCTGGGGAAAAAAGGAAGGGTAGCATCTGCTTCTATCTTAATGAGTGATGGACTAGAGACAATACTGTGCTAGATAAAATCTGTAATATGGACTTAGAAGTATTTTCCATAAAATGCAGATCTTTCTATGAACCAAGAGAATACAGTTCTTATATCCTAGTCAGTGTTTACATTCCCCACAGGTTTCTATTGATAGAGTGCTCCGTGACTTAACTGATCTTATAACTCACACAGAACAGAAACACCTGGCTACAGAAATTCTTCACCCTCAGCTGAAGAAAGCCAACAACTAGCAGAAGACCTGAATATGTTCTACTTCAGGTTTCAAAAACACCCGTCATCTGATTTCAACAAACCCACCTCAACCACATTAACAACAGATATTTCCTCTATAACCACATCCACCTCTCCTTCTTAGCTCTTGTCTCCTTCTGGGCCCTTACTCCCCCTTAGGCCCCCATCTCTTGTGATTCTAGAAAAAGAAATATGAGTTCACCTCCAAAACAATCAGGAAAGCACTTGGCCCAGATGATGTGACTCCTTCCTGTCTGAAAACTTGTGCAGCACAATTGGCTCCCATCTTCACGAAAATCTTTAGTAGGTCACTAGAGCTATGCTACATCCTTTCTTGCTTTAAAATTCTACCATCATCCCCATTCCTAAGAAGGCTTCTGTTAGTGGGCTAAATGACTACAGACCTATCACATTAACATTAGTAGTCATGAAGATTTTTGAAAACTGGTGCTGACCCATCTGAAACCATCACATATCCACTGCTAGATCCTTTACAATTTGCCTCTCAAGCTAACCGGTCAGCAGGTGATGCTATATGTCATGACATTATATCCTGCAACATTTGGACTGCCCAAGGACCAACACAGTGGTCCTTTTTGTGGACTTCAGCTCAGCATTTAACACCATCATTCCAGAAATCCTTCATCACAAACTGACCCAGCTCACTATACCAGCCCATATTTGTATGTGGATAACAGCTTTTTCTCACTAACAAGTGAGGCTAGGGAAAATTACATTCAGTACTCAGAAAATCAGTACTGGTGCTCCTCAGGGTTTTGTGTTTTCTCTGCTACTTTTCTCCATCTACACAAATGATTACATTTCTAGTGACCCCTCTATCAAAATTCTGAAGCTTGCACATGACACAACAATTATTGGACTCATCAAATGTGGTGATGAGTTTGTGTATAGATGGTAAGTTAAGCAGCTAGCCCTGTGGTGCAATTGAAACAATCTAGAGATTATTAGAAATAAGTGGATTGTTTCTCAACACTGTAGAAATGACAGTGGATTTTAGAAAGAGTCCTACTATTTTATCCCCCCTTACCATACTCAGCAATACAGTATTGGTAGTACAGTCCTTCAGGTTTCTAGAGTCTCCCAAGACTTAAAATGGTCAGCTAACATCAGCACCATTATTAAGAAGGAAGATGTACTTCCTATAAAAGCTCAAGAAATTCAACCTGCCTCAAGAGCTGCTGATACAGGGGGATTATTGAGGGATTATTGGGTCTGTCCTTTGTATGTCTATCACTGCCTGGTTCAGTGTAGCAACCACACAGAACAGGTACAGATTCCAACATATTGTCAAGAATGCAGAAAAGACAATTTCAACTAACCTGCCCTCCACAAAAGACCTTGAGAGGGTCAAAAGAAGGATAAAGAAATCTGCAGATTCCTCTCACCTTGGACACAATTTTGTTTGAACTTCCATCTGGTAGGCAATAAAGGGTACTGCATACCAAAACAAACTAGACACAAGAACAACTTTTTCCTCTGTGCCATCATTCAAATGAATACTTGATTCATGCTATATGATCATGCTATAAGATAGGTAGAACAGAAGATAATTCTAATTAGCCCAGAAGTTCTATCTAATGTGTATAAATACACTTCCTTACATTGACAGCACA
>JANHZU010007364.1:203500-220063 GCA_032468055.1 Acrochordus granulatus | reverse complement strand
CTTCCTTCCTTCTTATTTAATTTCTATCCTGCCATTATTATTTCCATGTCTAATGCAGTTAATAATAGGACCAGTTCTCTCAGTAGCAATCTTTTTAAAGGTTCAGGACCTTTCTGTCTTGCATGAAAAACTTTAAAACATGAAAATAATTTGCTGTGAATACTGTTGAACAGAATGTGAATGAAACTACCCTGTTTGATTTCCCAAATTCAAATAGTAAATGTATTTGTAATTTTTTATGTTTGGATTCGGAGTGGAATATAATCATTTCAATTCTTCTTTTCTCTGATTGCTTTTGAAAGTAGGACTATGTTTCTAAGTGTAGCAGTGCCTGATTGGAAACAATTATTTTAATAAAAATGAGCAGAGTATTTTGAAGAGGAATTCAGAATTTTAACTATATGCATTGCTAATTCATATTTTAGAATGTTTAATGATTCATGCCTCATCTTCATTTGAAAAAAACAGCCTTCCTTCTCTTTCTACGCTACCTTGTTTCATCAGCCTCAACATTTCACCTGAAATCGTGAATTTGATTCACTGAGAAAATGATTCACTGAGAAAATGATTGCCATTTCTTCTATTGGATTCTGTTAAATATTAGTTTTGTATCTCACAAACGTGCTTAATTAGAAGTATTCTGTCTCCTTTTTTGGAAGAATCCCATGCCTGCCACTGCTGCTGCTGCTGCCCTCGCTGCCCCATCCACCATTGAAGCACATCATGGAGGAACAGGTGGAGGGCAAGTGCCTGGATCTCAGCCTACAGCATCTCTTTTGCATCCTGATGACCGTGAAGATGTGCTGCATATGGCAGCCTCAGTGAAGCAAGCTCTTGCACTTTGTTGCAATTCCACAGTTCTCGGCAATTCTTTGCAGATTGCATATTCCAGTAGAGAACTCCTGGACATTGGAACACACACTTTACTGTTGAATATCTAACTTCATTTATTGTTATATTATTATTTTATTGACTGTTGTCTTGCAAATATGCAAGACAATATCACAACATCACAGCTGCTGTGCTGCAATCAAATTCTTTGTGTATCTAACCATGCTTGGCAGTAAAGTATCTGAATCTGAAGCTGAGTGATGTTGAACTCAGGATGGAAGAGAAATATTGAAATAGATTTAAATATTCAGTTGATAACTGTAGCAAATCCTAACAAGATTATTGCAAAACTTCAGACTTTGCTAAAGCACAACCTTTCCACTAAAAGCATTGCACTGTTTGAAAGCCATATGCTGAAGGTTTTCTTTAAAGCATCTCAACAGATTTCCCCATTGCTTCCCATGAGCTTTACTCACACAGCTTACCAAAGCAAGGCCACTAAGATTTAATGGATGAATTTGCATGGCACTGGTTAATTTTTACCTTGACTACCTGTTTTTTTGTTTTGTGTTTTATTTTTTGTTTTTCTGTGATTTATTATGATGTGCAACCCAAATAATTTGATTAATTTAGAAGTGAATATTTTGTGAAACTCCAGAAATTGAATTTAGTATCCATTAAATTAATTATTTAATCATTAACTTATTATTTATGAGGGATGTGATTTAATTAATCAGTCCCTATTATATAATTAGGGATTAAATTGAATTAATTTTAATTAAAATAAAATTAATTAAAATTGATTAACACTTATTGATAATAAACAAATAAATCATTATTTTATTTACTACTTATTAGAGAGCATAGCAGCTGAGCAGTTAAGACACTGGGCTTGTTGGATGAAAGGTTGGCAGCTTGGCAGTTTGAGACCCAAGTGCTGCCACATAACAGTGAACTTCCATTACTTGCTCCAGCTCCTGCCAACCTAGCAGTTCAAAAGCATACAAAAATGCAAGTAGATAAATAGGTAGCACTGTTGGTGGGAAAGGTACAGAATTCTGTGTACCTTGGCATATATACATACTAGCCACATAACCATGGAAGCATCTTCAGACATGGCTCCCTTGGCTATGAATTAGAGATGAGACTACCCCCTAGAGTCAGCCACAACTGGCAGGGGAAACTTTTACCTTTAGCTTTTTTGTAGTATCCATTAAGCATGTATCCAGTCAACTATTATATAGAATGAAGGTCGGTAGTGGTCTTTGGTGTAAACCTTGCAACAGTTTAACAAGTCCCTGAGAAGGTTCATTATTGGTTGGAGTTTAACATATTAGAGTTATATCTGCAACTGATTAAAAAATTATGAAGACACTAAAATAAGTGCTTATGTGATTCCACACAGGCATTTGACAACTGGGAGAAGTTTAGGAGGCTTTTCTTGGGAGGGGCATTTTAGATTTTCAGTAAGAAATAACACTACAGACCAATATGTACTCCAAGAAAATGGATTAATCATATGTATTGTGACATATTCACACCTGATATGTCAGTATACTTCTTGTTTCTTAGCCACCTAGGCACAGAAATGTAATCTGTTCTTGATTACAATGTCTGTGGAATCATATGCCAAGAAATATAAAAATTACTCTGAAGAAACAGTGTATTATAAATTCAGCATCATGAAATCTGGCCTTGATTTTGTATACACTGGGACATCACAGTATTTCAGAACTTTTAGAGGTACATTTTAAAATGGTACATTTGACCATTTTACTCTCTCACACAAAAAAATTTTTGGTGTACTATAAGCTACTATTATAGAGGAAAACTATAAATGACTGGTTAATTCAATTGTGCATAAATAAAAAGTCATATCTGGAATTTTTCATTGTTAGGATAGCCTACCATGTAACAACTATTTGTATCCTATTATTTTTTCCATTTATTCTTAAAATCTATGTAAATGGAAGATATTATTTATAATTTATTCTCACCATGAGTTGGAAATGTGGTAGATTATTCACATTACCTAATTTGTTTCTCATCCACACATCTTCTAAAAATGTTTATCAGTTTAACAACAATTTCAAACTATTTCTTTAAATCATATGTAATGATTTAAAATTAACATTTTTATTTGTCTATGGTCAATTTTTCATATAAAGTATTGGTTGTTAGCCAATAATCATAGTAATGAAATAAAATGGTGGAGAAACTGCATGAGCCTATCTTTTCATATCAGAGTTAAACTGTATGAGAAATAAGGTCTTCATAAACATAACCAACTTGCATCAAGGCTGATTTCAAGTGAATGGTTGGAATTACAAGTTGCCTAGTTCCTGAATCCTGTAGGTTAATTCAACCTAGTAAATATATGGATGTATGGAATGAATATTTGTTCTAACTATTAAATTATTTCAAGCTTTGTGTGAGTGTCAGGATATGATGTGTATCCCAGACAAAGCTAGTAGATAATTATATTTTGGAAGATCCATAACTGGTGACCCAACAGTAGTAGCTCAGATTTGACCTTCTATCCTAAATTTATGTGACAAAAAAGGACCTTTAAGACTGCTTTTTCCCTTGTCTCCCATGTTTTGCTTGATATAATTAATTAGGATAAAGAATAATCATTGTAGGATATTTATAATAGTAATAGTTTATTTTGTAGTAATTATATTCATATATGTTCACAAATACACTGAGAGTAAGTATAAACATTAAATTCCTTAGTTAAATATTCAGGAAACAGAAACCACAATAGGCATCATATTGGATGGGAATCAAAAGAAGAAGAAAGTAAGAATACTTTCAGAACAAATCATAGGTGAATTTTGTGTGCTTTCTTCAGAATTAGATGTTTCAATGGCTTCACTATGATAAACCTAGCACCCTAAAGTCATTGTAGAAGACAGCAATCAACATGGCGATCAGAACAGTTTTTTTTTCCTGTCGTTTCAAATGTAAACAATAGTTCTAGCAGGTGGTAAGTGGCTGAGAGTGAGTCTATCACCATCTCCGGGATGCCAAGTTGTCCTGAAAGCTTCAGTGGGAGGAATTTGTGGGTGAGATTTGGATTGTAAAGGCACGCGAGCATCTGCTGCCTGCTCAGTCTTATTACCATTCACACAATTAACTCCTGCAGCTCTCAGCCTAGCAGCAAAGGATGGGATTCAATTTTACTGCCTCTTTGACAGTTCTCATTATCATTCATTTGAATGCAGAGCTCTTCTTCAAATCACTAAAGCAATCAAGCAAGAAAGAAATGTTAGAACTTGAAGAAAAAACAGTTCCTATAACTAAATTAACTAGGGAAGTTACTTCTAAGCATTTTAAAATAACTTTTGTGATCTGTGTCAAATGTCAATCCTAATAGTGATTATGGCCTTTTATTACAACATAGTTACAGAAGTCATTTTGGATCACTCTACATATTTTAAAGCTATTCTGTATGTGATATCTGTTCTAGGGATGCTTTGTTTTTCCTCACTTACCTTCTTTTCTGTTTACAGATAAATAAGTATCATTAAATATCAAAAGGCTGAACATTCACATTCATGCTATTATGTGAACAAGTTAATTCATTTTCACAACATTTTAAACTAGTGTGGAGACCTACTATTTATGATATTTATTTACATGATGTTCCCTTTTTTTGGTACAAAAGAATTTTAGGTGGTTTATTGATCTCACAAAAAAATCAACAATAATAATAAATTACAATACTAACATTCATATACTGCAAGTTCCAATAAAATGCTAATATAGTAAGTAAAATAGGCAGGGATCCAAAACATCAAGCAGCATTTCCAGTCCTTCAGCTCCATGTTTCCTAAAAGGAAATCAAAAAGAGTGGGTAATTTCATGTGATGTGAAATCATAGCAAAAAGTTATGGATAATCTAGAAAAAAAGCAGTTATAATGAAGACAATAATGACAAAATTATTTTTAAGGGAAGCTTCTATATTATCAAAGAGAAATAAATGCTTATCCAGACCAACATGTTTACAGAACAGAAAATCTGTTATCATACAAATGGATTACAACTTCTTTCTTTTCCTCTCACTGGTCTAGGTGCCTGGAAATGTTGAAGCATTTGGGGATCACATTTTCCACAATCATAAATTTTTGAGACCAGCCTCCTGTTTTTAGTCCTGAATTACAGTGCAATCTTCACCTCCCTAACTGTAGAACTTGTAAAAGCAGATAGCTGCTGTTCAGTCTTTGTTCTTTACATGGGAAGTTCTTTTTTGCTCCCATTCTTCTGTAGTCCTCTCAGTTTCTCAGACACTGAGCATCTCTTCCAAGTCCTCCCTGTGAAAGGCTATGTAATATAAGGCTTCTGCTACTCTCAGTAGTAAGGGGTGCTCCAAAAGGATACTGAGGAGCAAACAGGCAGAACTAGAAAAGACTGGAGGAGGAAAGTCTGTCTCTAGAAAACTGCAGAGCGAGAGGGATGACTAGGCAGTGAATGAAGCCACTGAACTCATTTTTGCTCTGTATTTATTTGAAAAGAGCTATGCTGCTTTTTCACTCTCTCTGAAAACAGTCTTTGCAGTCTTCCTCAGAAGAAAAATAGAAATTGCTTGTGTTTCCTTCCTCCTCCCCGATCTTACAATAGCAGCTGCTATTCTTTCAGCACAGCCATTTCCTTTCTTATTTGACATACTAATACTTGCTTCATTCATTGCTTTTGTAAATTGTGATAGGTTTGTGTTTGTGTTTACTTGCTCAAATTATTTAAGCCTCAAAGAAAAGTCCAGTGTCACTCTCTCACCCACAATAGTGAATTATATTATATTTACTAAGTAATTATTTCAGAAATTACATTTATTTATATAAATTGTGGGTCATAGTAGCCTAGGGGTTAACATGCTGGACTTGTTGACCATAAGATCAGCAGCACCAGTTCGAGATCCAGACACCACATAATGAGTTGAGCTCCCATTCATCCCAGCTCCTGCCAACCTAGCAATTTGAAAGCAGGCAGAATGCAAGTAAATAAAGAGGTACCACCGAAACTGATGGGAAGGTAACAGCATTCCATGTACCTCAGCATATAGCCATGTACATGACCACAGAAGCGTCTTTGGACAACATTTACATTTATAAAGAAATTTACATTTCTTTATAAAAATTAGCATATTGTGTTTTTTCTTTTGGTGAAGAAAACTATAAAACAGGAGATATTGTGAATAGACAAAATGGCCTTATTTTATAGTGAAATAGTGTTCATGACATAGTGTTCATAGTGTCATTCAGATAAAACCTTGAAATGTTACAGTAGCACTTAAATATGAGACATCTTAAACATTCCCTTACATTGGTACTGTAAGCCATTTTTGAGAAAAAGGGTTTCTTTCCTCTGTCATAAAGTTTTTTAAACATGTATTTGTTTATATCTTTGTGTTTCTATTTTTTTCTTAAATATGTTTATATTCTAGCAAAACAGGATGAGAGAAAATTCCCCAAGTTGTTTATTTAGGATCATTAACTGTGATGGTATGTAGGAAAGACTTTGGAAGACTGGCCAAGACATGCTGCCAAAGAAATGGTCAGATATGAGACAGCATAGCCCATAATTAGATAGTTGGTAGGATATTTTCCCATGTTGTCAATTTTCAATCTTGCCATCTCATGTTTGACCACATCAGCTTACCTTGATTCATAGATCTTACATTCCAGGTTTCTATGTAATATTGTTCTTTACAGCTTTGGATTTTCCTTTCACCTCCAGACACATTCACAGCTGAGTGTCCTTTCAACTTTGGCCCAGACACTTCACTCTTTATGGAACTACTTGTAATTGCCCTCTGCTCTTCTCCAGTAGCATATTAGATGCCTTCTAACCTTAGGGGCTCATTTTTCAGCATCACATCTTTTAGCCTTTTGATACTGTCCATGGGGTTTTCCTGGCAAGGATACTGGAATGGATTACCATTTTCTCTAGAGTCCTGTAGCCATTTCCTACCAGAACTCCATCATTCAGTGTGGTCCTTGTTGACCTGGGCAACAATCAAGCCAATATGGTTTTCTATAAGTTACATCTCAACATATTTTTAATGGGAAGGAGATGCTCTTGGTCTGGTTCCTCTGATGTGATCTGTCCAATCTGGTTGTATCTCTAGCATAATTCTCTTCTTCATCAGATCACACAAGGTCCACAACCACATAAGGGTGTTGCCTCACTGGGAGCCAAGTGAAATGGGAACTATCAAAAGGCTTGTTTATTGTTATCATTGGGAGGAGGGTGTCCTTGGATTTTGTATCGGGGTTTTAATTTTGTAAGCCACCCAGAGTCATCAATAGTGACTTGGGCAGCATTATAAATTTTCTTCAATAAATAAATAATGTGTTGCATCTGCCTGTGTGGGAGAAGGAGGGGATTCTCTGTGCATGCACAAATGCCAGATGTCTGACCCCATGTGAAAATCATTAGCCTTATTTGGGGAGTGCAGGTGTGGGCTGGCAGTTGGAGAAAATCTGATGACTTTGTAAGTTCAATAAACCTAAAGATAAGAACTGAGCTCTCCAGACTTGTTCTTCCACCCTATCAGCCTGGCAAATCCTGTGTTTTCTGGATTAGTATGTAAAAGAAATAACATACAGTGGTGCTAGCAGCTGAGATAGAAGAGAATAAACAAACTCAGCTTGCCATTATTAAAGTTATAAAGTGATTACAATATTCATCTATATGGAAAGAGTTCAGATTATGCAGAAACAAAGTGCAACTTTTATCAGCAAAGATCATCTAGAAAGTCCTGCTTTCCATCTAACTCTCTGCTGTATCTAAATGGAGTTGTTTCTATTAAATTGTCTCATGGAGTCTTAGGATACTTAATGGTCTGAGCCCGGCCTTCTAATACTGTTTCAATGCTAGCACATGCATGCTCTCTATCCAACGTTATTCTGGCAACATTCCTCATCTAGAATTACCAAATATTGATCACTCCTGGAATAGTCACTGTATTGCTTCTTTAACTGGAAAGAATGAAAGTTTCAAAGAATCTTAATCAAAATTAAATTGAAGAGGTCCTGGCAAAGTTGTGCTAATGTAGCTAAACTTAATGAAAGGGATTGATTATGTTTTATTTATATTCTTGCTTTATTAAAGGCCCTGTTAGTTTAAATGAAAGTTTTATATTACTTTATCCTCTATAAGATTCTGTCCAATTTGTGATTTAATGAAAAGAGATATCCAAGTAAACTATATGGAGGTAATTTATGATCTTACATTCCAATATAATTTCAATACAACTAAATCAATGAATTTTTGTATCTGATAGATATCCAGCAATAGTAAAACAAAAGGGCAATCAATCAGTAGTATTTTTAAAACATAACATATTCTATCCACAGGTTATTAGAGTGAAAAATACAAAGGATAATCCATCTCTTGACCCCACCTGCCTGGACAATTTTAGTCCAGACTCCCATCGTTCCCTTTTTAGAGAAGGTGGTGGAAAATGTGGTTGTGTGGTAGCTTCAGAGGCTTCTGAATGAAATAGATTATCTGGACCCCTTCCAGTCAGGTCTCAGGCCCAGTTCTGGAACAGAAACAGTATTGATAGCACTTCTTGATTATCTCTGGTAAGAGCAGGATGGGGGTAATGCATCTATCCTGGCTCTTCTTGACGTCTCGTTGGCCTTTGATACCATTGCTCATGGTATCCTTTTGGGCCAGTTGTGGAGTTTCAGGCTTCACACTTGCACTGCTTTGGCTTCTTTCTCTAAGCCCAATCCCAATCAATGTTTATAGGGAGTGAGAGGTCTAGTCCACAGCTGCTCCTTTGCGACATGCTACAGGACTTGATTCTCTCTCCACTCCTTTTTAACATCTACATGAAGCTACTGGATCAGGCCAATTGTTGCCATAGGATGAGGTACCATCAGTACACTGATCATACACAACTTTACATCTCCATTCCTGGTGACCTAAGTGATGCTGTTGCTGCTCTCTCATGGTGCCTGAAGGCTGTGGGGATCTGGAAGGGAGAGTTTTGGCAAAGACTAAGTTGCTTTGGATGCATGGAGCTTTGGGATCCAGGACTTTAAAATCTTTAATTCTGGATGGACATGCACTGCCTCAGACACATTCAATGTTGAACTTGGGGGTTCTCTTGGACCCATGTTCTACTTGAAGAACAGGTGGTAATTGCAGCTAGGACAGTCTTTGTGCAACTTTGTGTTGTATGCCAGTTATTCCCTTTCCTGGATTGGGAGTCCCTGCATGTAGTCACTTAGGCCCTGGTCATCTCACAGCTGGACTACTGCAATGTGCTCTACATGGGGATACCCTTGAAGAGTATTTGGAAGCTACAGCTGATGCAGAATGTGACTGTGTGGACATTTCTTGGGCAGCCGAGATGCACTGTTTTCCAGTTTGCTTCTAGGTGCAATTCAAGGTACTGGTTCTAACCTTTTCATGGCTTGGGTCCAGGCTACCTGAGGAAACATTTCACCCCAATGGGATTGGCCCATTCCAATTCAAGATGTGACATTCAAGATGTGACATGCTGTGGACCCCATCTGCCAAGGCTTTCCAGCTGGTGAAGTCCAGGAGAAGAGCCTTTATTGCTATGGATCCTGCCCTCTGGAACATTGTGGGAATGAGATCCGAATCTACTCTTTTAACTTTCTGAAAGGCCTTGAAGACTTGACTCTACCAACAGATCTGTGGCGCCAATGAAGGCACATCATTTTGGAAGTGGTTGTTTATGATATGTCCCTACCTCCTACTCATGTGCATCTTGCTCCCCACCTCCCCATCTTGTCAATTTTATTAATTCTAGGGTAAATAGTGTTTTAATGTTTTAACATTTTATTGGGTGTTTTATGATTATAAGCCACCTAGAGGTAAGTTGGGCGGCATATAACTTTAATAAATAAACTTAACGATTGCTTGCTCGACTGAGTAACAGGAAGATTATAATATCTCTTTAGTACGAATGTACTTTTGTCTTGGTGAGGCAGACATCAATTTAGCTGACAGCTTTCACTTAGTGAAGTAACCATTCTTTTTAGAATAATAAACATGGCATAATTCAATCTGACATAAATTATTTGCTAAATCACTCTAAATCCTACTTGGTAGGTTTTTGTAATTTTAAAACATGCAACCGTTTTGTTGAGCACTATTATTTCTTAAACCAACTTCACCTATCTTTTTTATGAGAATGTTCTGCTGTTGTGCACCCGCCCTAAAATAAACCCATTAAGCAAATGCAGAATAAGTCAAGTGTACATAGTATGGCATGTAGGTAATTTCATTGAAGAAATATTTTAAAAATTAAACCTGACACAAAGAAATATTAAAGTCTAATACTATAGGTAATAGTTATAGTGATTTAAGCCTCATATGACTTAAGCCCAAAAGGATTCTTTATTGTACTAAATAAATATTTGTTCTCATATGATACATTTTGTTGCTTCCATTTAAATAAGTTAACTAATGTATATTGGAATAGTACCATATTCACTGTATGTGCATTTCATTTAGAATTTTATCAAACTAATTTTGGCATATGGTTTTCATATTTTATTCAGTTTTTGATATAATAGAATGATACAGGTAGCAACAAACAATTTCTAGCAATTTCTGGATTGACATGAAACCCTAGTCCCCAATAGGATAAATGTCATTTTCCAGAATTTCTTTTTAAAATAACAACAGAGAAAGGTAATTTGGACTGATAAGTACTTAGTTCCAGGTGGGCATATCTTTGGTCCATTATTGCTTTATTTAAAAAATTAATCATGTAATGCAGTATTTCTCAATCTTGGCATGCTATCTGGGGAATTCTGGGAATTGAAGACTACCCATCTTAAAGCTGCCAAGTTTGAGAAACACTGAAAATGGAACTACTGCTATACAGTCATGAAATGCAACATCTGGATTTACCTAGCTTCATCCTTACAGGTATTTCATAAATATGCTGAACTAGAATGTTTGGAACTTTTCATCATGACCTTGCCTGAAAGCTAAGTGGCATCTGAGTGGACTTACCTGGCATGTCAGAAAGCAGGCTAAATGCTTGGTTTGAGCTAGAGCACCTGAATCATCATGGGTAAATGATCAAAAGCAATGTTTTTCTCACTGTGAGTTTGAACACTTAAAAGAGATGTCTCAGATCATCTGTTTTATAAAACTTGAAATGCTGACAGACTGAGAAAATTCTGTTCAGGTTTAAGTGTTGTAATTAGCTACTGTTATCACAGCACAAAGATAATATATACAGCCAGTAATATTTCATAAAGTACATTCCCCTGCCTGTCCTGAAATCTTGAGAAGGCTTGCTGAAAGCTCTTCATGTTGGTGAGATTCATAGGGCTCAGACAATGTGAGGACTTTCTGTATTAATGTAAATCTCTGCATTATGGAAGTCACTTCCCTCAGAGACCCAAACAAATCTGCTGTCCTCATATATTAGACCACTGTTGAACCTTCAAAAGCACTCTTTTCAGATCTCTGTAGGAGTTGTCCTTTGCTATATTTACTTTAAATCGACAAGATATTTTTGAGATGTTATTAGAATGTGAAATCTATCTTTTGAAACAGCCACATATTGTGTCAATGCTTTTAACTGCCACTTCCACATCACCAACCTTTTCTGGATGGTCACTGCCAGCTCAGACTTCATCAGTATATTTGTGAAATAAGGACTTTTTTTTCCCGTTTTACCTTATTTAACACTAACTTTCATTTAATAATTTCACTGAGCTGCATTGTCCATGGTAACAGTATTCTTTTTGGTGCCACCTCATCTTCTTCTTTGACAAATTTATGAACAGATTTAAAAAATGCATAGAATAAATAACATATTTGGAAGATACTTCCATTCTTTTATTGAGAAACTTTATCCTTATTGTTCTTTAACCAGTAACCAATTCTAAAAGACAAATCTTACTGTTATCCCATGACTACTAAATTTGTTCAAGACTCTAATATTGGTTTTGGTCAACATTTTTCAAAGTTGTCCCAATATATAATTTCTCATATGTTTGGGGTTAAGCTAACCAGCACGTGCATTTTTTAATTATCCCTCCATCCCTCAAATATTTCCTGTGATATACATATAATGTGAGCTGTTTGAATTATAAGTAATGCATGAAATTGACACCTATTAACCCACCCCTGTTTTCTTCCTTTAAAGATGAATAAGTTATGATTAGAGTTAACTGACTTATCAGTTTTCCATGTACATATACATTAAATAGGACTGTCATTTTTCCAGTTTGTTAAATTACACACATCACTCTGGATCCAGAAGGTTTCCATTAGGATAAAATCCAGAGACATATCCCTAGTTGGCCTTATGAACACCTGTTTTAGAATACTTACTTATTGATTATTTGATAAGCAGATAATGCATTAAAATATGGGAATAATTCTAATCCTAACTTATCCTGCAATTTATTTTTGGGGGCGAATTTATTCTGAATTTGAAGATCATACTGCATATTTTTCTCTTTGTAGATAACAGAAATGGAATGTTCTTAAATTTCTGGGCCAGTTACCACTGATTTTCCAAGCTCAGTGCATTGGACTTTATACATCATACAGAATGCCATTTAAAGAAATGACATGAAGGATGTAATGTGTATGAGGAAGTTATTACCAAATAAAATAAATGATATAATTTATATGATATTATAAAATAGAAATAATTACACTATTTGTAAAAAAATAATTTATTTTCAAGTGATCTGTATGCATAATGACATCATAACCCAAAAATATGGTGTAATTTACATAATTTGTATACACTTTGATTTACCAGACTTGGAGAACAACAAGACACACACTTGGCTAATTAGTCCATTAAAATGTGTTTTCATTCTGTTGTGAATTATTGATTCTTTACCAAACTTTAACTTCAGGCTGATCTCATACTCATATTGCTTGTTCTATCCTTTCCACCAAGTTCCATTGTGCCAATTAATTTTGTCTTGTTCTTTTTAAAGTTTTCCACTTCTCCTCTTGCTTTAAATTATGTTTCCACTACTCTGCCCACGAATGATAGATAACTATGATACTCTTGATTATTTTCAGTTACATCTGCTATGTACAAAATTATTATTATTCATTGTTGTTTATTCTCTGGAGGATTTTTTTAAACAATTTACGTAACATGTGGACATTTACTTTTTGCTTACATTGTTTGTTTATAATAGTTATTCCTAACCTAATTTTAGCTGAAAAATCAGTAATTCCTTTCTTGCGAACAGTGTGAAAAATTATGTATCTATTTCTTCTCTTGCATCTAGGAGAAAGCTTTTGAAAAGTAAAAAATCACTCTGAACAATGTGGACTTTTTGGCTGCGGGAAAGAAAAGAAGCAACGGTCTACATTCATATTTCACTGCTTCTGTTATTAATAGATTGTGATAATAATGTAGATAACATTCATTGCTTTTTTAAAAACTTGAAGAAGATCAACACATTTACCCAAAACATGTATTATTCATGAGCTTCTATAAGATTCATGATGTTTCAAAAACTTGCAATGCCTTCTTGACCAGCACAATAGGACAAGTGAAATAACACAAACCAAATGTAATCACTATTTTTATCATTCAACTTTCATTTCTAGTAGTATTTCAATTACTATCTGTGTCTTGAATCATAAATTGCTGTATCATTATTCTAAACATCTTGCAATTCATACAAGATACTAGAATCCAGTATATCTTCCTCTTATAGAAAGAGGGAATAAACTTCTATGTTTCCTTTCTTTTAGACATTTCATGTTATTCCATAGGAATCCATTACTCTCTGAACAAGACAGTGAACTGAAAGATAGGCATATATAATTGGTGAAAAATCACTTAATTGGATCAGATTTCTATGATGGAAACTAGACTTAAAGTCTATGGTGCCATTCCAAAAGAAGCTTTTGCATAGAATTTATCTCTTCTCAGAATAGGGTTCAGAATTTTCTCACTTTAATTAGACTCCTCTTGCTCTTTTTCTACCTTAAAAATTGTTATAAAGATAATTTCTCTTGACACACCTTAAAGATTTCTCTATGAAACACCTTTCCTGTTCTCCTTTATTGGATATGAAAGAATGCTGTTATGTCCTGAATGCTATATTTTTTTCTACATAAACTTTTTTTAAATGTAAAGCTTTTCATATTGTCTGAAGCTGGTTTCTTAAAAACAGGGCCTCATTGACCAGTGTTAGTTGCTGATCTGTTTTTCGAGTTTTCTGTTCTTAAAATATGAGAAAATATAGTGACTCACATGAAAGAGTCTATTTTAAAATAAGTAAATTTATCACTCTTTCCACATATAAACAAATACATTCATACTAAGCCACAAGTCATATGACCCAGCAACTAGAGGTCTAAAGTTAAAGCCTTCTATTCCTCTCTTTTTCTTATCTCCTGATCTGAATAGATCAGGAAAAAGAGAGTTTCCTTCAAGTGGAGCTCTGCTCTCATCTAGCTGTTGTCTAGAGATTCCAATAATTATTTATTGTCAAAGTTATTTTGGACTTTATCAAATATTTGGCCTTTGCACAGATGATTTTAATCTATCAGTTATAAAGTTTTGCTATATATATTTTTAATTATTTTTTCCAATTATTTTAGAATCAGGTATGCCTGTTTTATAGATTATGTTAAAGACATTAAATGCAGGGATGATAGTGCCATCAAAGACTATTAGTTATAATGGCTATGTCATATTTCATAGTTCAAAAGAAGTGTGTCTCAAATACTAAATATTCAAAGTATGAAAAAGTATGATAACTGCTAGTTTGCTCTGTATATCTTTCTAATCCTGGGCTTGCTCCTGCTGGGTCCTCATGGGCAGATTCCTTCTCCAACTGTTACACACACAGAATCTCAATCCACACTGCATAAATACACCTCCAATGACATGCAACAATCTGCTCCATTGACTGAGAGATTTGGCTTTAATTTCACTTAAAGGCTGACATGTCAGTGATCAGGAAACTTAAATAGGCAGGAAGCTTCTAAGTGTCTATCATATGCTATGATATTAGCATATTAAGACCATTTAAAGACCACTTTTCCCAATCAGAGCATTTCACCCTGCCATAAGCTTTATTTAAAAATAACATAGTGTTAGAAAAACTGTGCTATTTACAATTATCTACAACTAAGCACCTGTAGTATACTCTTCTCCATTGCAAGAGTGAGTTAGGCAGGAATCTGAAGTTTCCTGTTCAGTGTTAAAAGTCACAAAATCTGATTATAGCTGTGAAAATCAGGTGCCAAAAAGAATTCCAGTACATAGCTTAATATGCTGAATGTCTTACCTGAAGAGATCGCTGCATGTTAGTAGAAGAATTTAAAATAAAAAGCTAACATTATTTGTCTTTATATGATATTCCTTAAAAGTCTCATGAAAACAAGGCAGTTTTAGATAGCATAACAAAAATAAGACTGCATTTAAATTCTGACCAATGAATTCCTCTATTTGGGCAGTACTATAGATAAGTTGCTGAACATATAATTTCTTCCTGGAAGATGTTTTCTGACAATTATCTCATCATATAGTGAAAAAACAGGAGAGATGTTGCATTTAAAAATATCCTTTTTTTGTCTAAACTTTGTATTTTCTATTCAGAAAAAGTTCTGTTTCTAATTTTGGGTTTGTTTGTTTGTTTGTTTTTTGTAATACAGTACTATCCTTCACTCTGCTGACAAGTTGATAGTTTTCCACATCTATGAACATTTGCTAGATGAATGAGTGCATTATAGATTTATTTTGTTTATAACTCAAACAATGTGATGAGTAGACATATCAAAACACCAAGTCTAGTTTAATTTGAACTTAAAAAGATGATGATGATAGATCTACAATCTGATAGATCTACAAAGCACACACTATAATGGCACAATTAATAGCAATGTCATAGAAACCTACCTAATTAGTCTGAACATGGATTGATTTCCATTCAAATAATCAGGTGTTATTTTTAAAATGTATGTAAAAACAAATTTCAGGATTAGAAATTGAATTGGTATATGATATATACCAATAATGACATGCACTTCCCACTGAATTATTTATTACAAAGTCTACTACAGTCATGTTCCATTATTAGAAATGAGTCAGGTGGTTATGAAGGACAATATATCTTGTTACCATATAAAAAAAGAAATTAATGTACTAAGAAAGATTGTTGATTTGTATCATCCATTTCTTTCATCACAGAAAGTATATATGCATGTAAAAATGTAGTGTCAGTGTACAGACAATTGTCTCTAAAAAATTGTAGTTCCTTAAAAATGTATATTACTGAAAATAAACATCTACATGTTCAGCTCCAGTAATATATGTGATATATATATATACCATATATTCTGTTTTTATTTGATTAAAGATATATATCTACTTTTCTCTTTAACTAGTAAATAAAAGAAGTTTCACAATGTTCTTTATTCATTGAAGAATACCAGCTTATTCCTTCATACTCTAGTGCTGTGCTATTCTGAAAAAAAGATAATTAATTGGCAGCAGTGTGGTGAGACATTAACTTCATGCTGGCTATCTTTTAGAAAAAAAATAAGATTTCACTTCTACCTTTTACATATCAGTCAGGAACACTTGATTTATAATGATTGTTTATGGCTCATTGGCATTGCAAAGAAATGGTATTATAAAATCAATTCAAATAATCCATAAAAATTATGAGCTGATTGATAGGTTAAACTACTACATAACTTAGGAAAGAAGGAAGGAAGGAAGGAAGGAA
>JANHZU010007364.1:154878-169135 GCA_032468055.1 Acrochordus granulatus | reverse complement strand
AGCTTTGGCCCAGCCATTTCACTCTTTCTGGAGCTACTTGTAATTCCTTCTGATGTGAGAGGCTCTTCTTCTGGTGTTCTATCTTTTAGCCTTTTGTTGTGGACCCCCAAGTCCATGGGGTTTTCTTGGCAGGGATACTGGAGTGGGTTGCCATTTAAGCCATTGCTTAAAAACTCCTGTGGTCAAAATTCACTTTATATCCCTCCTTTTACTAATCCATACCTTGTAGAGGTTGCAGGCAGTATTGCATAGGACTTCAAGCTCAGACCTGAAGTATTTTCACATTACATTGCTGTAAGTTGCACATTGCAATCATTTTGTTTGTAATCCAGTCGTGTATCTAAAACCATGAACAGTTTAGGAGGAAACAGTATCTTCTTCGGATCCTCACCTTCAGTTCTTGAGCTGATAACAAAGAAGGTGGATGACTGGACAACAAGCCATTATAATGACCTCATTCACTTTGGAAAGTCCTTCCTTCAGCAATGGACACTTCTTCATCATCAGAAGAAACAGTCATGATTATTAAAATCAAGCTTTCATACATCAATTGTTCCTCCTTTGATCAGCAGATCTTAAATCTGGTCTACATTTGGCAGACATTTTGAGAGAAAAAATGTTGAATGTATTGAGGGTTGGAATAACACTTAAGATTTTCTTTCAAATCAACAAACAGAAAGAAAGAAAAAGTTTTATTTAATGTGTGTTTGTGTCTGTATGTGTTTCTAGCAAGTAGAAGTATTATCTTAATTAATGTATGCATAATAGCTAATGGGAAGAATTAATCTCTCTCAATTTATTTGAGCGGATAAAAAAAGCAAGCAGGCCTCATTTTTAAGATGGTTTTAATGAGAGAAGTTTAAAAAAAATCAAAAAAGAAGATAGATTTGAAAAGCAAGTTTGTCTGACTTTTAAACTACCCATTCCATCATACTACTTCAAATCTGAAATTTGATAAGGGCTGAAGCACAACTGAACTACAATGGAATTTGGGCTCTGTAAGGTTGTTCACAGCCAGGAAATCAGCTACATTTACCAGCAGAAGCAGAAGTAGCAGCAGTGAGTCACAAGCTAATCCAGTCTTGCATGTCCTTAACAACAGTCCTCCTTCTTCTCCTCTTGTCTTCTTACCAACAGTAGTCAGAACCACATTATGACTCATTGTGTAATGCACTTCTTAAATGCCTGTTATTTTGCTGCAGTCCTCTACCTATCCCCACTAGATCACACCACTCAGTCTAAGCAAATAGCAGTAATATATGACCAGCACCTACTACGACTGGCACAATCAAGAGAATTCAAACAATAGTAGTCCAAGATAATATTCTATCAAAAAAACCCACACATAATCTTTAAATAATACTGCTTGAAACAGATGCTGTTTGTTCCATGTGTAAAACACAACGTTTTAAAGAACAGAGTGCTCAGAACAGCATTTTGAGTTTAAACTGATTCATATTTGTACATTTTGTACATCCCTGTTCTTTTTCTCTACATTTTATCTGATGACCTCCTGCACTGTAAATTATTTATTTACTTACCAATTTGATGTATAGGTTCAGTTTACACACTTCACAAAACCACAACTTACTTAATTTTATGAATAAATCATGAGTTGCTGAGTTCTCACTGCCCTAATCATAAAAATATGGAATACAAATAGCAGTGGATGGATTTGCAATTTTTTCATCTACAAACAACCCTGGGTTTTCACCAAGGTTGAATATACTCATAGATTGGTCATACATAATGAAAATTATCAAAAAATAATCATAATTATTTTTTCCTTCCTGACCAGTTGGTGTATGATTACTCTTCATTTGACTGTACACTGCCCAGAATCTATGAGGGAGAAGGGCAGTTTAAAAATTTGAAATATAAGTAAAAGTTATTTATCTGCTGTCCTATACAGGCCACCTTATTATTCCCTCTGTTCCTTCACTTATAAATCTTTTTAGGCTTTTAGGCTTCTATAGTTCTCAGTCGGTGTATATTTTGCATCAGCATCTGCTGGGATTCTTCATTTTCCAGTTTCATCATCTCTGCAGTTACATCAACAGTGCCACATGAACATCAAGGACTGGCCATCCAGGAAATATTTTTTTCTTGAGACAAAGGGATTGTCTCTGGATTCAGATAATGGTGAAATCACATAGCTCATCTGATCAGTCACCTATTGTAGTCATCAGTAGGCTAATATAGTATGGATACATTATCCAAACAGCACTAATTTATTGAATGGATAATGTAACCACATGCAGAGAGAACTTTCCTGGTAACTTAACCGACTAAAGATAAGCAAGGCTGACATAACTTTGGACAAGTGTCTTCAGAAAATTCATAAAATTTAATATGCAATTTAACGTGGATTACATACATTAAAAGAGGTGGGAATTTGATCATGTGAACATGCCTGCTATCTTTCCTTTTTATTCCTTTTGCAGACACTAATGTTTGGTGTGTGAAGCCAAGCTGCCTAGAAAATGGCCAGCACCTGTGCCTTTTTAAGTTCTTTCCTCAGCCAGCACAGCAATGTTGGCTATAAAAGCTGTGCTTAGAGGCAACTGGGGTGATGATGTTGGTTTGCAGAAATAAAACAGTCTGAAACAGTCTAAAACAACTAAAAAGATATACTTTCTTCAGTAATTGAGCTCATAAGGAGTAATAGGTTGAGAAGCAATAGTAGTAGGAAGTGTAGGAGCAGTGGGAAGAGTGGAGTTGTGGTGAGCAATGAGTTCTATCCTGTGAATGCTTTATGTAGGGACATAAAGGAACATGCCTAGGGACCTGTGTTATTGTGTTGGTTCTCTTATGTTTTGGAGCCCACTGCTTTGGTATACTGCAAAGAACCTGTGACAGCTGGACAATTATATAATTTATATATTTATTATATTTATTGCTATTTTACCATCTCCCATGATTCCTAGCAATTTATGGTAATAAGAGCCAAACACATAACAGAGCTCTAACTCTACAAGCCAGTGGTCATAAACAAATCCAAAATCTACAATGTAATGCAAAATCCAAATAAATAATTGCAATCTTAGATGATCAAACCCTGTAATCTTAAAAATCAAACACCCATTTACACAAAATGATTTAATGGTTGTAGAGAAAGTCAATTAAAAAAAGAAAGTGACTTTTCCTAATCATTGGGGGCATTATAAAAAAAGATTGTCTTGAGATCTATATTCCCTTGACCTGATGGAGGACTGAAACACTAAACACAATCCTTAAATGTTCACTTCAGAGAGACAATTTGAGGAAAATAAGCAGATCATACAAGATTCATATATTAAAACCAGAATTTTAATTAACTTGGAAACTTACTGCTAAAAGATGCACTGATCACAGAATTAGTACTGCATTCTTGTTGACATTTGCTGGGATTGTTTCAATTTGTTTCATCCCATGAAACTCCCCACAACTTCTAAAGACCAGATGAAAATTCAATATCATCTGTGATCCACCTGGAGTGACAATATACTTGAGTATTATCAGCATACAGACAATACCTCTCTCTAACTAATATATGATAGCTTTATATACTGTAGATGTTAAATAACAAAGAAGAGATACTGACTCCTGTGGTATTCCATAATGAAGCAACCACATGCTCAACTTCTCCCCCATAGCTATTGACTAGAATTGCCCACTTAGGTGTCACCCCTACAGTGATAATGGCCCCTTGTTAATCACTTACAGCATTTTTCAGAGTTCTCCATCCATGGGGATGCCAATATAGTAATGAGGGCTTTGTATCACCTCAAATGGGGGGTGTACAATGTGAAGCAAGAAGTGAGAATGGGGGAATGAGGTCAGTCAAATTACACCCCCAAGTAATTATTTTAGAAGATGAAAAGACAAAACAAAAATCCAATACTAAATGCCTATGGCAGATTATGCTGGACTAAAAGGAAGAGCTACTAGATTATTTAGACACTGGGGTTACTCATATCATTATGAATGGCAGACTAAGCATATCACTACTAAGTATTTATGGGGAAAATTGTGGGTAGACATAGGGCACAGACCTGTATGGCGATGGCTGGGCCCAAATTCTTTCTTCATAAAAGAATAGAAATAACACATGTGAATGTCTATGTATGTTCTCATTAATCGAGGTATGTCTTGCAGCAAAATTGCAAAGAAAAAAAAATTACAAACTATTTTAAAAAGGCATGGGTTCTGAGGTGGTTTTTTTTTTTTTTGCAGTTCAGAGGAAATTCCACTGGTAAGAAATATACTCCAGATCTGGGAACTTATCCCAGTGAATTATTTCTAATGCAATATGGAGTAATCAAAGTTGGTTTAAGAGCTTCTTATCAAGTCTTTGGAGTGAGTCAAGTAACCTCTGTACAATGATTGTGCCTTTTCAAATGTTGCTCCTAGCAACTTTGGTCGCTATTATTTATTTATTTATTAAATTTGTATGCTGCTGAAATCCAAAGACTCTCGGCGGCTAATTCAATGATGAAGGATAATAAACTCTACTTCAGCAATACCTGGTAGGCCAAAGATTCCTTATCTTTCACTTAACTGTTAGTCCTCATCATCTGAAACAAAGCTTAAACATATGCAGTTACACTTCCTTGGTTTCACTCCACCCCTCTTCTTTTTCTTTCTCTGATGCCTTTATTGTATTCCTAAAACAGGGTTGTGGGGGAATTAGCTTATTTTATTTACTAAAGCAAAATATGATAAATATTTCTTTTTCTGGCTCTCCAGCAGCCAACCTTGACTATAACTTCATTTTGAATAATGTAAGTGCAGAACCCTTTAAGATTGTATATATCAGCCTGGTCCTCGGAAGCCCAGATTCTGACATCTTTAAATATTCTGTCATATGTTGAATGTTGTTTTGATGTGCTTCCTTTCCTCATTTGTACTTAACTACATTTTTCTGAGGTCATCATAATTGGCAAAAATCCCTTTATAATCTTTATTGCTTCTGTAATAGCTTAGCATTTCTCAAAATAGTCTTCCTTTTAAAACATACATATTATATTAAGTTGATAGAGACACTATCTTAATTTGTTCTATTTTGTAATCAATTTTACAAACTTTAATAACAGAATATTTACATAAGTATCTGAAATGTGAAGTTCAAAAATATTTTCACATTTAATGGAAGCGAAATTAGAAATTAAAATAACAGTGTTATGAAACATACAAGTCAGCAAAATATTAGATTCACTAAAAAGAGATTGAAAATAAACTGTCAATATCGTACTAAGTTTGTACAAGCTGTTATATGTTCATACTTGCAATATTATCATTCTCTTCTTATCACACCATGTCAAAATTAATATTTTAAATATGAAAAAATGCAGTCATTTCCATTTTCCATCTGAATCACCACTACATTTAGATGGGGAAGAGAGTAGTTGCCTTTTGAATGGCTTAGGCAATCTCAGCTCAAATCACCTCACACTGTTGTTGTTAAAAATAGAAAATGGAAAGAGTATTAGGTTCTGTTTGCCTTCTTATGTAAAAATAATAAAATAAAAATATAATATACAAGTAACAGACATAATAGGCAGGCTTAGGCAATCCTGTACTCTTCAGAGAATGTTGTGGGGTGAATAGTACGGTATCATGGGAATTTCAAGACTAAAGTATAACAGTCACTAAGATACCCATCTCATTTGGGAATTATAAAATGATATGTGCATCTATTTCCTTTCCCCCACAAGGAGTTATAAGTTTTTAGACATTCACCTGAATGGCTGAATACTAGAATCTAGAATCCATTAATCATCTAATGTCTGTTCTAATGTTCAAACCAACAGAGCTGCCTTTGAATTCCCAACTAATCACATGAAGGTAAAGACAAGTGAAACTTGGACACTTGTCTCTTATCTACCCACTTTCACATCTTTCTCTATTTAAGCAACTGCATGAAGAGGTGTAATCTATTTGGGAATATATATATTATATATAATCATATAATCATTATAAGAATATATATTGATTCTCAGATAGTGTAATCTATCTGTGAATCATTATAGAAAAACTGCTGACCACTGGCTTCATTTCTTTTAAAAATAACTAGAAAAATTCAATTGAATGGGTATTGATGACTATTATGTGCCAATAGGACACTGTGTGGTATATATCAAGAATGGAAGAAGTCTATCATAGATGAGTTTTCCTTAAAACATGTGGTTGGCCACTATGAAAACAAGATAATGGACCAGATAGATAGTTGGGTAAATCATCCTGACTTTTCTTACAATTAGTAATACCTCAATGTTATCATCACTACATTCTGCCTTGATCTCAGGAAATTGCATAAATAATGCAAAATCAAAAGCATATTTGAAATAATTTCCTTGGAATCCAGCAAGTGTTTATGTGAGTGAAAGCTAACAGGCAATAATATGTAACTGGGTACTTCAGAAATAAGTCTCATAGATTTAGTGGAATTGACAGCTACATACAATAAAATATTACAAGATTGCATTCCTAAAGAAGTATCTGAATGAACAAGCTATTACAAAATAATAAATAATAAGAAACTTAATCAATTTTCTATGTATTAAGACTAACACATAATTATGTGCTGTCAACTTGCCTTTGTTTTATCATTATTTCTTCTACTATTAATATTTTAAGGAATCAAAAATCAAGCAGTTACCTGTAATCACCTGCCTCGTGTAAGCAGGTTTCTTTAATATTATATTTTTCTGATGATCAACTCGAAATGCCATTTATGAATTTTATGCATTTATGAATTTTCTTCAAGGGCTAAGTGGTTCAGGACATTCTTATTGTGATGGATCTCAGCTGTATCATTTTACTGCTTTTTCTTTTTAATTGCTTGGCAATTGTCCTTTGCTCAACAAGTATCAGGAAAGATAACAATGATAGTATGCTATTGTTCCATAGTGCACACTTAGTGAGCAACAGATCCACGTTGCATACCCATTCAAAAAAAACTAATGATAGACTTGAAATCATGGCAATGAAATCTGCTTGCATTTGCTGAAAATAAAAGAGCATTTGGATAGTGCTTTTAAAAACAGCACAGTATATTTTATTTTACAGAGACAATGATCAAAAACATGAGGTGAAGAATTATGGGTAATAAAATCCATCAGAATAAAGCATCAGTCATAAACACACTTGCTACAAAACTGTAATTTGCAACCTAAGTGAGGGATTCTGTTAAAAAAAGCAGTTAGGATTGGGGCGGGAGTAAGTGTTGTTGCATGACATCTGAATTTTCTTTTTCTTATTCTAATCATTGCTTGTCCAAACGGTGGGCATAAGGAACATGGAAATAGCAGAATCAATCCTAGACTTATTGTAGTATAGACAGACTCTGAGATGTGTGCCAGACAGATAGGCTTTTGCTATGAGGTTATCTGAATAACCTTATGCAAATTATTTGTTTATAGCCTATTCAGCCATACAAAAATGTAACGATAACAATAGATATTTCATCCTATTTTGTTTTTAATTCTTTAAAAGGATAATTGTGTCAGATACATTATTATGAAAAATAAACTTCAGTTAATTTTTTTTCTCTGACCATTGTTGTTTCCTAGACCTCAGATTTAGTATTAAATATCACTAGTGTGAAGACCTACCATTTTAATATACTCTTTTTCAATCCAAAGAAAATTCAGTTCATTACCTAAAACAAATGATTTTAAACTTTATCTGATCTTTGATCGTAATATTCTAACCAAATTGCCAAGATTTCTTTTGGAAGAAATTATCATTGCTACTGTGTTTTTGAAAAGACAGACAAACACAAAAAAGGAAAAAATAGCTGAAAAAGTAGAACAAAAATTCAGTTTGGATGAGCGATTAATATGAAGCAATATGGTAAAATTTCAAAAAGATCCAAGTTTCAAACCAATATTTTGGTTTGTTAGACATTTATATCAATTTTATAATTGTGTGTGTGTGTTTGAATCAATGTCCCTGTAGTTTTCTTGGTAACGTTTTTCAGAAGTGGTTTATCCTTGCTTTCTTCCTAGAGCTGAGAGTGAGTGACTGACTGAAAGTCTTCCAATTAACTATGTGTCTAAATTGGAACCAGAGCTCGTGATCTTCTGTTTCTAGCCTGGCACCTTACCCATTACTGTTTTATTTCATATGCAGCACAAACAAAATGCTGTAAGAACTTATAATTAAAGTATATTTAAACAATTTGCTTGTATGGATATCTAGGAGAAATCACAAACAAGACTAGAAATGAGACAAAGAGGAATACTGTTTGTCAATTTATGCATTAAGCATGCAGTGAATACATGAAGTATGTCTTAAGTCCACACACTATATGGAAGAACTTTTCAAAATCACACTGAACCTAGCCATACAAATATAGCCATACATATATGTCATTTGTTTTAAAATCTCATGGAAATTTAAATTTATGTTTCTAATCTTCCATTTGATTAAACAAATCCTTTAACCAAAAGCAACATTCAAAATGGCAACTCCATTCCTATATTATCTTTTAGTCAAAGAACTATATCATTTGAAATCTGATGTTCTACAATAATCAAGGCATTGTGTAAAGATTATACTGGAGAAGTGTGAAAGGCTAACTGGCACAAAAGGTAGTGGAAGTGTATAAAATCTCTAATGGAAGTGTGTAAAACCTCTAGATCAATAAGACCTACCCCCAAATAAATATGCTTATCTTGATGTTAGCAAAAATTTAGATCTAATTGAAAATATTTAATTTTATTTTAGAATAAACCATTTATTGAATGATAAATAATTGTTTCAGGGGAGGGACAGTTAAATATGTGTTTATAAATATGTGTTTTTCATGTTCCACATCACCTCTCATGAATTTAACTGAGAACACAATGATATAATAGCATTCTTCAGTATCTTTTATGAATTTCCTTTCCCTTATCTAACATGTATAAAAAGGGCAAAACGTATTTGGAGCATGACTTTCAAACAATTCAATTATCTTGTGAGCTTACTAGATGGAGTGGGTAAAAAGAGAATCAACAATATAAAATATAGCTGATATTATATTAACAAAGTGCTTTTTGAAAAATCATCCCAAGTCAGTCTAATGCATTTCTAAAAGATGAAAGCATCATACATCAAGATCTTTTGAAAGAAAAAGAAGAAACAGTTTAATTATTAAAGTGGTACTATCAAGCTGTCTGCCTCTAGAGATTTCTTTAATTTTATGCTTTTTCTATACTGATAAGAAGATGCAATGTAAAATATTAAATGCACTCCCTAAAAATGCTTCCCTGCAACCCTTTCCCTTTCTGGCTGCTCACAAGGCGTGTATATGTAGCAGACAATTAAGAAAGGAAAAGCAAACAGCTTCCTTTGATATTCATTTCCACTGAAACAATGCCAAATGTGCTATTCAAGGAGGCTCATCAGAGTGTCCATATAGGAAACAGAATGTCTGCTCATTAAACTACAAGAAGTCAAAAACAATTACCAAAACTGTGTTCAGTACTCCTGCCAAGGAAAGCTGCTTTTTGGAATAGTTAAAACTGCACTGGAATAATTCCAAAAAAGGATAATAGAATAATCATGTAAACTGCCTTAAGTCTAAGCAACTGGACTATGAAATAAAGTATGATCATGAATTTTGAAAACCCAGCATCTGAAATACTAACCTGCATTCACTATGGACTTTATAGTTTTTTTCCTATATTGGAGTAAGTAAAGGCCGAGGCCATTGTCTCCTGGAATTGGTCCCATTATTTTTATCTAGCAGATGGCTCTAATTTGGAAGGTATATGGACAAAGACCACATGGACTAATCCATGCTGTCACCAGGAGTTAATAGTGACTCAGAGGTACATACATGTGAACATGTGCATGTGTACACCCACAGACACACACAGAGACAAAGCTAAAACTTATTTATATTAATAAATAAATAAATAAAACATAGATTATGATATTGACATCAGGTTTTAAATTTTTTATTTCTTTAAACTACTTTTCTTTATATATTTGAGCTGTTTATTTTTTCTATAACATTCATTTGCAAATATGAAAAACAGAACTACAACTTATCAGTCTTCAAAAACCAAGAAAGACATGCTTCTTCAAAGCAGATTTTTTTTATTGTTTCTGACCCATTGACAGAATTTTTTCCAAACTGAATGGAATGCTAACACCCCCACAAAGCATATATAGACGGTCCTCAACTGACAACCATTCATTTAATGACTGTTCAAAATTACAGTGGCATTGTACAAAGGAGCTTATGATTCATGCCCAAAGTTACAGGTGCCTCAGCTTCCCTGTGGTCAGGTGAACAAAATTTGGGTGATCCTTACAATCAACCATAGGGATGCTGCACTGGCCTATCTTCCCTTATCCTGTCTTGTTGAATATCTGCAGGCATTGGGTCTGCTTCTCACCCAACTGGTTTTCACATCCTTCTCCATACCCCTTGTCATGGCTCAGCCCACTTAACCTTTTCCACAGAACTCCTGTGGGAAGTACCTGATCTGACGTGCAGACTTCCTACATGGAGGCTGTATGATGCTCTCCTGGAAGGATTTGGGGAATGGTCACAATGATTTATGGTCATTCCCAAATTGGGGCTGACTTCCAGGATATATCTGTACTATAGTCTCACTTTTAGCTCTTCTTGTAATCCTAAAAGGAAGGCCCCATGCACCAAAAGTGAGAGGGTTGGACAACTCTGCTTCCCAAAGGCAATCTTGAAGATTACTTTCAAACTTTTTTCATGAAAAATTTCAACCTAAGTTTTTGAAATCAGTTCTTTAAATACCTCACTGCATTCCAAACATGGTGCTTCACCATGAAGCTAGCCTACCTAAAATAGAAAACTCCTGCCTCGATTTTCATTTTTACCTATTGACTTAAGCTCGCCGTTTTTTCCAGCCAACTTTACCCCTTTAATTATTACTGATAGCTTTCAGTCTTCCTGATGCTAGGCAGTACATGCCAAACTGCAATTTTATGGCTTTTCATGGCCAATCATCACCCCTGTGAACTATGAATACACGCTAGATTATCTTAAATAGTGGGCCATTGATTTACAGCTACAAGCAAGTTTACCATTTCTAACTAGAAACATGTTCTTGAGTCACTCTGCACACCTTTTCCAACCAGCCAGATACCTTAATCACATAATAATTCCAAATTTAGAAGAGCCTTAACCTTGTCCAGATTAAATGCCTTCCCAATAGCTGTTACTGAAATGGAGATATAGAAAGATCCCCTTTGAATAGAGACAGAATCCACATGCTGGAGATAATTGAAATGATGGAAAACATTTTATTTTGTCCCCTCCATGCAGATATTCACCAGAAATTATTATATCCATTCCTTATTAAAGATCCTGGTTGATATGAATTGTTTTATCTTAAATTGTTATTATCAGATTAATCTGATGTTACTTTGACCACAGCTAATCTAGAAGAACAGATGGCAAAGCCAGAGAGAAGAGTCAAATGAGGCATTAGTCTAGAATCTCTATGTTTGCCTGAACTTTATCTTACACTCAAAGGTGCTTGACAATTAGTTGAGTGGATTTTTATAAACAGGCTGGAGTAATAAATCAGTTAATTTGAATTTTTATACCTGGGTCTGGTCTTGTGCCTGACAACTAAGTACTGTTCTATAGTTTCCACAGTACACTGTAGTATTCCTTCTAAAACTTTTTAGAAAAGTTAGAACATTTTTTTCTTTTTTTATTCCAATTAATTGTGATTTTTTGCTGGCCAATGACTGAACAACAATTTATTGGTTGATTGATTGATGGTCTTAGTTTCTCATCCCTTTTCATCCCTCACCAAAGGCCTGGATGAAAGCCAGGTCTTCATGGTTTTCTAAATAACAGCAGAGTGAAGCCATTTGGATTTGCAAGTGACCGCATTCCTTAGGACAGGCACTGCTACAGAGAAGGCATGCTTCTGGTGTTCCAATAGGTTACATCCTTTAATCAAAGGAACATAGGCTGTGCCAACCTGAATCAGCTGAACAGATGTCATGAGACTCATGCAGTCCCTCAAGTAAACAGGCCTTATGTCGTTTAGGCTTTTATAAGTAATAAGCAGCCCCTTGAATTGCATTCAGAAGCAAACTGGCAGCCGCTGCAGTTTGTGAAACAGAAATGTTACATGGGTATACCAAGGCATATCTATTACTACTCATATCATCATATTATGGACCAGATGAAGCTTCTGAGTGGTCTTCGATGGCAACTCCATGTAGAATGCATGGCAGTAGTTAAGCACCAATGTGACTAGGGCATGAGTGACTGTCTGAAGATCCCACAATTTAGGAACAGTTACAATTGGCACACCAAATGGAGTTGTGCAAAGATCTTCCTGGCTTCATCTGATACCTGCTATTCAGGAAGGAGCTTCAAGTCCAAGAGGATCCCCAGATAGTATACCAGTTTTGAAGGAGGAAGTTTTATCTCATCCAAGTCAAAAAAGGAATATCCCAGATCTGGATGGCCAAATCACCCACAGCCACTCAGTCTTTGTTAGAATTGAAAGGAATAGGCTCAGTTGAAGAAGTCTCTATTTAACTGTTTAATAAAAGTTTCAAGGTTACAAGAATTTCTCCATCTTCCATACTTGCACGTAACCTTGTCAGATAAACAGATTATGGACCAGATGAAGGTTATCCTTGCACGTAACCTTGTCAGATAAACTAATGTTTCTCACAGGGTCTGACCTCCTGCATTTGAGAACATGTAATGATGGCCCAAGTTCAAGATGTGGTGTTGCCTTGCAGCAGGACGAACTCCTGCTGTTCCACCTTAGCTCCCACCAATCTAGCAGTTCGAAAGCATGCAAATGCAAGTAGATGAATAGGTACAGCCCCTTCCATTGGGAAAGGTAACAGTGTCCATGTCCCTTTGGCATTTAGTCATGCCAGCCGCATGACCACAGAAGCATCCTTGGATGAACACTGGCCCTTTCGCTTGGAAACAGGGATGAGCATCGCATCTTAGAGTCAGTCACGACTGACAGGGTAACCTTTTTTACCTTCAATGACTCTAGCTGCTCCCCTTCTTCAGAAATGGTTCAGTCCTTGTTTCCCACACAGTCTTGATGGATTAAGTCAGAGACAGTTCCTGCCCACACAACTTCCATGCATTGTGAGAGAATCTTGACTGCCTCATTGACTGGCCTGGATCAAAATTGGGATTATCAGCATACTGATAATACTGTACCCCAGACTTGCAGATGAACTCACCCAGTGATTTCATGTAGATATTAAAAAGGACGATGAGAGAGTAGAACTCTGGGAAAGCCCATACTGTAGGGACATATGAGTGACATCTCAGCCCCAACCAACACTGATTAGAACTGGCCCAGATAATGGAAGAAAACCATCATAAAATGGGCTCTAAATTCTAATCTAAGGAGACACCTCAGGAGAATACCATGATTGATATATCAAGAGCAGCCAAGAGATCAAGGAGCTCATGGATGGATGTACTACCACAATACCTATTCCACTACAAATCACTAATAAGCACAACCAAGGATTTCTCAGTTCTATGGGCTAATGTACTTAACACTCAGTATTTCAGTATATGTGGTAGGAAGATTTATGTAACAGAATGTGTAGATGATCTTGAAGAATGATAGGAGGAGATTCAACCTAGAAAACAATCAGACAAGAATAGCAGGAGCCCCCAGTGGCTTAATGGTCAAAGGAAGAAACTTAGGATGGACTTGCCATAATGGATCAAGCAATTAAAGTGGTGGGAGGAAATTTTTACTTTCAGACTTGCAAGCGTCTGTTAATACAGCCTTACATTAAAGTAGAATTAGTGCACATTATCATATTTCTGCCTGATTGACCTTGGAGGGCTGTCAGTTTAAGACTTTTCTTGTAACCATGATCATGGGAACTGTCCCTGACCACATGGCAATTAAAATGAACTTATAGTTGTTAAATTTGTTAATTGTAATAATAATTGAGTTTGTAATAAAACTATGCAAATGTACACTTTATTAAAATTAATAGTGAAAACAGGCTGAATCATTAAAAAATAGAAATGTGAAATTTTGAGAATTCGGATTTCAAAATAATTTCATTAATCACGTCATCCATAGAAAATGATGAAAAATAAATATGAGGAACAACGTATGAAATTCTTTTAATGAGTATAGTGGTGCCTCACAAGACGAGATTAATCCATTCCGGAAGAACTCTCTTAGCGCGAAATTCTTGTAAAGCGAAACGCGGTTTCCCATAGGAAACAATGGAAAGTCAGATAATCCGTTCCACGCCCCCAAAAATATTCACC
>JANHZU010007364.1:118628-134311 GCA_032468055.1 Acrochordus granulatus | reverse complement strand
GAAATTAAAAGAAGCTTGCTCCTTGGGAGGAAAGCTATGGCAAACCTAGACAGCATATTAAAAAGCAGAGACATCACCTTGCTGACAAAGGTCTGCATAGTCAAGGCTGTGGTTTTCCCAGTAGTAATTTATGGCTGAGAGAGTTGGCTAAAAAATTGATCCCTTTGAACTGTGGTGTTGTAGAAGACTCTTGAGAGTCCCTTGGACTGCAAGGAAATCTAACCAATCAACCCTAAAGGAAATCAACCCTGACTGTTCAATGAAAGGATATTGAAGCTGAAGCTCAAATACTTTGGTCACCTAGTGTGAAGAGAGGAGTCATTGGAAAAGGACCTGATCCTGGTAAAAACTGAAGGCAAAATGAGAAGGGGATAGCAGAAGATGAAATGGTTAGATAACATCATTGATGCAATGAACATGAATTTGAGCAAACTCCAGGACTCAGTAGAGGATAGATAAGTCTGGCATGCTATGGTCCATGAGGTCATGAGGAGTCAGACATGACTTAGCAATAGAACAGCAATATGTACTTTTTATATTAAAATAAATAAATAAATTGGCATGTTTACCAAAATTTCTATGATTTTCAGCCAGCATATCTAAGAAATTATATAGTTTGTTCCCTCAGTCCACTATCTGAGGTATTTAATCACTAGTATTGATTTGCCAGCTGCATAATTTCTGTTGGAAAATTTTACTGCAAATATAATTTAAGGTCCAAGAACACTGACAACATTTTTTCTCTGTCATTGATGATTCAGTTTATAGAATGAGAAAGGAATAGCTAGTTTTTGAAGCACTGAATATCTGAGTTTCAATTTTTTGAAATACATCTTTATTTTCAATTTTACAGAAAAATAAGATAATTACTTCATAAACATAATGATTACTTTTGTTTGCTTTTACAATGGTGACAGTTTATGTCACGATTTATGTATGCATCTTTTGTGTGTATTTTACTGTGTATGTATATTTCATGTATGTATTTTTTATATAAAGACATAAAATTGTTCTTTTATTAAAGTGCAGTGCAAAATATGAGTCAGTTAAAGTCCTGGAAGACATGGAGAAAAATAGTTACCATAAAAGCAAATAATCTATAGAAAAATGCAGGGCAATATGCATTGCCCTGCATAAATGCAATCTATTCTGCATTTTCTATATATTGAATAAATGCAATCTATTCTGCATTTTCAGAAAGGTCAGTGTGAAGTAGAGGATAAAAATCATACTGGAAAATCAGCTAAAATTCTCCACCTTTTCCAATTTCAATGAGATGGTGTTGATATAAATATGATTGCATGGTCAATGTTGGGACTGGGAAAAGCTACATATTAGTATAGGTTAAAGCTCAGGCCGAAAAAGCAGTCCAACAATGTTTATGGCAGCAAAGACAGAGTAAATATATGGATTTTTGAGTTCAGAAAAATTCCAGCACAATTTTGAAAGCCAATATTCAATTAAGCACAAATCCAAGAGGGAGATCTTTTCAAAGATGAAGTGACTTCATATAGGCATTTTGAAGCAAATTAAATTAGGCTTGGATATCTGTTAAATGTTATGATGTCAGGTCTTTTGCAACCTTCAATTTAATTTGTATGGAAAGAACTGCAAGTTTTGTTTGTCTTGGAGACTCTTGTCCACTTCTATCTTTTTCGTAGGAAAATAACCTGTTTAAATGTATATAGAACAATATGAAAGTCTGCAGTTACAAATTTGATTTGGGTTGCCAGCATATGACCCCAAAGAGCAATTTTGTGCATGTTCTAACAACTAACATTCAAGGTACTTCCACCTAAGTATTTTGAACTAGTGTGAAAGTAGCTCCTGATCCATCGATCCATCAATCCATCATCCATCCATCCATCCATCCATCCATCCATCCATCCATCCATCCATCCATCCATCCATCCATCCATCTATCTATCTATCTATCTATCTATCTATCTATCTCCCACCTTTATTATTTTTATAAAAAACCCTAGGTGTCAAACATATCTAATACTCCTTTCTCCTCCTATTTTCCCTATAACAATCCTGTGAGGTGGGTTGCATTGAAAAAGAGTAACTGTTCTAAGTCACCCAGCTGCTTTCCTGCCTAAGGTTAGGCTAGAATTCAGTTCTCTGGTTTCTAGCCTGATACCTTAAGAGAAAATTAGAGACCCAAACTAGTCAAAATTGGCTATATTCTTATTTGTCAGGAGTACTGGAGGAGTCTCCTGATTTATTTCTGGCTCAGCTGAACTGCAGTTGGAATTACAAAATTACAAAAACTACATTATTGTTGCTGTTATCTGGAGATTATATGGCTCTGTTTTCTTGTGGGATGCAATTCTTGTCTCATTCTTCGATGTGGCTCTTGATCTTCAGGTTCTGGAAGAGATCTCCTGCCTTAACTGCTGTGTAATTCCTTTTCATGTCATATTGCACTTACTATTTAAGCTGTTTCTGTTCTGTGTTCATGCCAGCTTGACTACAAGCCAGTTTAAATATATCCTGTCTGCCCTGAGACACAGTGACAACAGTTTGCAAGATGTTTAGTCTGGACAGCAAGATACCACACATCCCCATTAGACATCTTCTGCTGCTGTGCCCTCTTTTTACCTCAAACAGTAAAATATAATAGCCAATTATGGATGCAATACATGCAACATATGAGACCATAGACTTGAAACTGTAGTTAGTGGGATAGTGTTAACATTTTAAAGGTCAGAGTCTGAGTGAGTTGAAAAGACTGATTTATAGGAGATAACAGAGGCTCCTTATCAAAGACACAAGCCCAGTTCTATTTTTTTAGTGTATGAGATGAAGTACAAAATAAAGGTCTCAGAGCAAAATTCATATCAGACTACATACACTATAGTGTTCTTGAGCATCTGTTAACATCCACTGAAAAATGTTAGGCATCTTTTAATTGACTGGAAAAAAATGTCTGGCATGTAGTATAAAAGAAAAAAAGAGTAATGACTGTCCATTCTCCTTTTGTATTAGAGAAAAATTGTAAAGAAACTATCTTTTTTCATTGAAAAGTGCCAGACTAAAAGAGCATTTGTTTTAATTGAAAAAAATGAAATAGCTTTTGTGTATATTATTTTTTAATGCTACATATTCTGAAAGAACCTGGTCTGTATCACAAAAACTATCCTATGAAACAACATTTAGCAGTGGCTCAACTAGTGGTTGCTGGGAGTATAAAAAATATCTATCATGACATAGCCAAATACTGAAGAAATAAATTCTGTCTCCACAAACAATAAGTTACCAGATGAACTATTTGCCTCTGACAGGCTGTCTGCATGGAGATTGAAAATGGAAGGTCACATCCCATCTCAGAAAGAAAAATTAGCTGCTTGCTAGTAAAAACATAATGCCAATTAGAAAATTGAGTGATCCAACATGCATCACTAATCAATTGATAAGTTGTGGTGAAACATCTCATTTAACCTAATAGAATTCAACAGGACGCACCCTCACCAAATTAATAAGATAATATTACAAAAATGGAACTCAATATGTTTATCTGCCTGTCAATCTGTATTATTGTAAACAAAGTCATATATGAAGCTCTTCACTTGATTTTCTAAATAATTTTCCTTGTATTACCTTATATAAAATTTCATAAAGAAATTTATTTAAAAAATTCATTAAAAACTTTGCTTAATCCTGTTAGTAATCAATAAAAATGCACAAAAAATACAGATCGAGCTTTAATCACATCATCGTAACAGCCATCTTGACATTTTTGATCACACCAATGCAGATACTCCTTGGGGAGGCAATTGGTATGAATTTTTATAAACTAAATACTGTCCAACTGAGGAATATAAAAACTGAATAGACATAAGATTCAGGAAGAAAAAAAAGAATGCCAGAACATTTCAAAGTTTTATTTGTTTGTTTATTATGATTGATTAGTTCATGGGCTATTTCAAGATACAAGATACAAAACAAAATACAAAACATTACAATAAAATCATTTCTAAAAGTGTCACATGAGAAACTGGTTGAATAAAATGAGGAGTACAATATCATATTTCACTATCACCCATGTAATCTATCCTGATCAAACCCACATATATCGATCTCAACTGCATTGTTTATTTAAATAAACGGCTGTGTTATCAATGATTTTTGGGTTCTGACCCAAAATTAAAGTATGTAAGGGTCCCAGAAGTTTGTTCTGGAAGTTTGTTTTTATGTAAGGGTCCCAGAAGTTTGTTCACTGAATGTGTGGTCCAAGAAATCAGTCTCTCTCTTTCTTATAGAGTTGACAGTCAAATAGTATGTGTGTGATGTGTTCTGTTGCTGGAGCTCCATAAATACATACACATACATATATATTGTATCCAAATTTAACCATTTTGTCCAGTTGCTCAAATCTTACATGTGTAAAAACCATTCTAAGGTGTTTCAGCATTTCTATCTTTAAATATTTGAGAATTTGAAAAGTATGTTTACAGTAGCTCATCAATTTCAATGTACCACCTTTGCTAAGGGTAGCTATATCTTTTTGTGCATAAATATATAGGATTCTTTGAGCACTAATCTTTTTATCTTGTTCTCCAGTTACATAAGATACAGGGAGACCACAGCTCCTAATATAATTTGTCAATTCTGTGATCCAAAAGGCTTTTAATTGAGATTTTATCTGTTCTAACAGGCACAATTTTTAATTCTGTCAAGATTCCATGACATTAATTTTGTACCAATAATTATATGGCCTGATTTTAGAAAGGGAACAAATTGTGTGCATTCCCAATAAGCTCTACATGCGATAGCTGAAGTCCTTTTATCCACCCCCAAAATGATTTTGAAGTCCTATAATTGTGTTTGCTCTAATATTGGCCCCAAACCCCAAAATAAGAGCATGGGGTGATCTTGGCCTTATACACTGTAATTATTGGGCCTAAGGTACCTGGGTAATTGTGATTTTTTAATTTAAAAAGTATATTCACTCATGCCCTTGTTCTAAATGAGTTCCTTTGATGATGAGGGAGCCACGATCCAGTCTCGGAAAAATTACCCTAAGTAAGAAACGTTATTGACTTGCTCTATTGGCTCTTCATCTAATCTCCACCTATGGCGATGGTGTTGTTTTCCAAAATCCATTATTTTTTTTTTAATTTATTAATAATCATATGATTGTTCTGACAATAGAAGCCCAGTCTTCTTAACAGCCTATACAACCCCACTTGTGAATATGATAATAATACTATATCATCAGTATATAGCAAGGTGTTATAGTGGGTGTTTTAATGCCTTAGGCATGTGTAGTTCAGGGTCCTTTATTAATCTTGGTAAGTCATTAACATATAGATTAAATAACAATGGTGCAAGTATGCATCTTTGTTTTACCCCTTTGTAAGTATTAATCCTGGATGTCATGGCTCCATTATCTCCAAACCACTCTCAAACAAGTGGTTTTATACAGGGCTTTAATTAGTGCCAAAAGTCTGGGTTCCATTTTAAGGATAAACAATTTCTTCCATCACAATTTTCTGTTTATCAAATGCCATGCTAAGATCTATAAGGCACAAACAGCTGTTTCCCCTTACTGACCTGTTTTGTAATTCGATGAGTAAAGACAAAGCAGTTGTCAATAGTGGATCACTTCTGTCTAAAGCTTGCCTATTCTTCTGCAAGAATACACTTCTCCTCTATCCAGCTCTCAGTGATACTTAAGAGGAGCCTGGTCTATATTTTAGTCACAATATCTATTAAACCAATGGCCCTGTAATTGCTAGGATCCTTTTTTGCTTCTTTTTGTATATATGGACACTACTACTGCCATCTTCCATCCAACTGAGATGTGGCAATTGTTATTTATATGTGTAAATAAACCTGCCAATAGTGGAGTCCACCAATCTGGGTACTTTTTAAATAGTTGAGCAAGTAAAAACTCCTCCCCAGGTGTGATATTACCTTTCAATCCTTTTATGATGTATATTTAATCTTATTTTCTGATACTGATGGCCAAAGGGGTGGATCTTCAGTAGGAAATAGATCAGTACTTAGAAACTGTTTCTCAACAGGTTCTGAAAGAACAAAAGGTGATGATAGTAATCTTCCCGTTCCTCAGCAGAGATTGGTATATCATAAACAAATCTGCATTCTTTCAGGATTCCGGCAACTGAGTGCCAGATGTAGCCAAACTGTAACTTTTTGCAGACAACTCAAGTCCTGACCAGACTGAAGCAGCAGAGCTTTTTTTCTTTAATTTAAAAATTAAATTAAATTTAATAAAATATTTTATGAATCTTTTATATTCACTTCCCAGTGACAACATCTTAACTTGTATATGTTTAGAGGCATACCTCTGAGCAAGTCTCATGGCTGACTTCAATTTCTTTTTCAGCTGTTGTCAAACTAAGTAGATCTACCTATATGTATTCCTTTGGGGGAGGATTTGGTTATTAAATGTTTCTTCAACACATTGCACAAATTAATAAATGCATTGGAAACTGATTGCCAGTCAAACATAAGTGACTGGATTATTAAGGCCCAACTAATAGCATTCACTGATTTAAGGCTGTTCAGTATTGCCTTAGTATGTTATATGATCTTAAATTATAACAGCCATGTTATATGATCTTAAATCTGAGGAACCCCAAAATTTCACACTTACTGCATGATAGTAACTTTCTCTTCTTGGGTAAACAGTGACCTCTGAAAAGCATTCAGCTTTACTTTTTGATACACAGATGAGATCTAGCAGACTGGTTGAGTAGGTTGAGTGAAATCTATATGGATATATATAATTGTCATACCACTTAAAATTTGGAAATTTCATTTAAAAATCAGTGATATCAAGTTTAAACCAGCTATATTCCTTTTATTATCTCTTGAAAACCATTGCGGATGATTATCAACAAATTCATTTGGAAGTTCACAATGTCAAGGATTGGCCTAGTTTAGCTTTAAAGTCACCAAGTAATAATATTATGGCTTAAATATGCAAGGTAGTTAATTCCTCCAATATTATTTCTAAGCATATCCAGTAATCAATATATATATATTTATATATAATATAATATACCAATATATATTTATATATAAAGTATAATAAAAGGATGTATTTGGGAGGATATAAACATTTACCAGTATTAGTTCAAACTCTCTGTAGCTAAATTGCTTGGCCAATATGTGTGGAAGTTTATGCCCTTTATATAATATTTCACCTTGCCACTGAAATTTTTCCTTAACAAGGATACATAAGACTTCAGAGGCTCTCCCTTTATTCTTTAATTTCTGAGTGGAGGTGTACCATCATTTAAAATCTGGGAACTGTACTGATTCATCCTCTCCAGCTTATCTGGTTTGTTGTAAAGCTATTGTTTCAAAATCAGAAAGGAACCTCACAGACTCTCTCTGGCCATCTATATTCCAGTTGACAATTTGTATAGGTCTCTCAGAGACAGGATGTTCTAGGTGAGGTGTCTGGATAGAAAGTGATGATTCAGACAGTCAATTTGTTTCTGGGACTAAAACAATAATATTAATATCCCTCTGGGTTTGCAGGAGATTGAGAAGAGTGTGCAGACTGTAACAGAGACTGCCTCATTTCAAGGCTCTTATCAATATTGTTGGCTTGCAATTCTAAGTAATTATCTATTAAAGGATGGCTTGTCTCATACAAATGCTGCATTATCTCCTGGAGATCTTGTTCAGAATGGATGACATTTGTTCCATCCAGCAGAGTTTGCCTTGCAGGGACTTTATCCATTAGCTTTGAGCAGAGAGTTGGTATGTTATGGTACATTTGGCTCAGTGCCATTAGGGTTGTTGAGAATCCCCTTCCCATCCCCTGATTTATTATTGCAGACCCAATAAAATATCCTGGTATAAGCAATAGCCTCTCCTCAACTGCAAGTTCCCCTACTGGCCCAAAAGGGTCTGGGCTGCTATTTTTTGTTGGGCCATTTTCAGACATTCCATTGTTAACTGAGGGGAAAGTGCAAGAATCAATATTTCGGGACATAAGATCTATAAGTGGCTCAGCTGTGGCGATTGTGATCAATAAAGTTTTTTTAGGTATTCCAGCTTAAGCAAAATGTTGTTGTGTTCATTTCTTGGTAAGGAGCCAAAAGCATAAGTAAGGCCAGCTTCATTTGAAAACATTTTCATCAACTGGCTGACTCCCACACTCTCGTTGTCTCAGGGCTGGAGGTGGAGAAGCAGTGACCTTGGGAACTGAAATATTAGCAAGTAGGGATTTAATCTTTTCATCACAGAAGACTGGTGGGGAAATTTTGAAAAAGAGCTAAGTATGATCATAAAAAGTATCAAGGGAATGGTGGACTGCTTGGAAGACAAAAGTATCTGCTTCCAATTTGGAGCACCTGGAAGCCTTTCAACAGCTCCAGATCTATGTGCCTATGTTGGCAATGAAGAAGCTGACCCAGGAAAACTACAATTGCTCTCCTAGTAGTCCAGTGTTCAATGTTATGTCTATTCATACAAATACTGACAGCAATCTGTTGTGTTTTGCAATGAGTACTTTGATACAGAAGAATATGCTTTGTTTAAAGTGATATACATAAGTTATATGATATACATTGATATGTATATCATATACATATTATGTATACTTTTGATATACATAAGTTCCCACTCTTTGCCTGATCAAGAAATAGAAAATTATTCCTTGAGAGCTGTGGCTTTTTATCAAATTGTTTAACTTTTTCTCTAGCTGCTTGGTCTTTATCAGTGCACTTGACCATGTGTGAGGCTTATTTGTGTCTATTGAAAAAAACTTTTGTAGGAATAAAGGATCGAAATTCTTTCTTTTCAACAAAAGCTTCTATGTCACCATTTAACACATCCAGTTCATGTTTTCTGGCTGAAAGCTGCTTGAATATTGAAATAACAGTTTGTGCCGTGAGCAGGCATTGTTTTGCCATAAACTCCAGTGGGTTTTCCCATGGGAGTCTCTCTATATTCTGATTTTGCTTATTACTTTTATGCTTGGTTTCCAGTCCCCTATGACAGTTATTTGGACTAACTGCTTGAAATGATGTCACACAGGGGGATACAAGTCTCCTAGCTCCCATTTAGCTCTTTTCTAAAAGTTGTTGTTTTTCCAACTCTATCTGAAGATCCCAATCTAATGCTTCTAATTTATTGGAGGAGGGAAGGAAGTGTGTTTTACTCAGAGTTCCCTTTCATGAAAAACAATCTTCAATTCTTGGTTGTTTTGCAGACATCAGTGGAAAGTATTAATAATGTATTAATAATCAGTGGAAGGTATTAATAATGACCTGGACTCACATTGTGAAGTTTCTTTCTTTAACCATATCTATCCGATCCACACAAACTCCTTTATCTGTGTATTTGTCCTGCCGAATCACAGAAAATCTCTCCTTGTCCTGTTCTACAGTTACAGTCCTGGAATTTTCTCAACTCTTTCTAAATACTGAGGCTTTCAACAAGAACTTACAATTAGTAATAATTATTAATAATTGTCAGCAAAAGGGAGGTATTTAAAACAGTAGATTAAGAAGACGAGGATAAAAAAATACTTTTCTGAAGGAGTTCCTCACAGCGGTTGCTGCCTGTTCACCATCTTGGCTTCTCTCCTCATTTCAAAATTTCAAGGGAAGCCCAAAAGCCCACAGCAGTTTGTGCAATATGGAGAGTGTGAGCGTCAGAATATACCCTCAGCCAACAATATGTACATGTGTGAGGGTCAGAATAGCCCCTTACAAAAAGGGTCATCCCTAATAAATTTTATAATATTGTATCTCATTATTTGGGTAGTTTCAGAAGAGTTTTCTTTTTAACTGAAGTTATCAGTGAAAACAAGGTGATGCTTAAATGTAGATTTAAGAATAAAATGGATTTGGAAACAGGTGTGCCAGGATGATTTTCTCTCCACAGCACCTCAGTGATTAAGAAAAAATGAGTTCAATACTGTCCAGGTATGCAGCATCCAGATTTCTTGAGAAACTAAATGGGTTCAGACAGTTCCAGTAAATACAAGAAGCTAAAATTGCAGATTAACCAGTTGAAAAGGTCTGACATTTATTCCCATGTGACCTTTATTGAAGACAGTAGAGAGCTGTTTTCAACTTAATCAAAAGCAAGATCCATGGGCTGGTGAGTTGGATAAAGGTCATTTTTAGTTGCCAGTGCTAGATGTTTTGATGTTGCCTACCCAAGAAAATATATATTACATCAACATAGCACACTAAAGAATTGGAATAGCCCATGTTTAAAACTGAACATGTAACTTCTGTAACTTCTACTATGAAGCAGCTCAGAATATACTTCAGAATTAGAACTTAAATGGCACACTTATTACAGAGTGGATACTTGTAGTTATTCAGTGATTCTATTTTAACACAAAAAAAGATAACAGATGTTTGAGAATATCTACCTCCAACAGGCCTCCTGAAGGATAATAACTCAAAGAAGTTTTGGGATCTTTGCAAGCCATTCCAGGACTTTCTGTTGAAGAAATTAACCAAATACATTTTTATAGAGGAATTTAAACTCAAAATTATAATTAATATTGTGTAAAATGTGATTAGAAATAATTAAGATATTGACATGTTAGTAAAGTGTTACAGGAGTAAAAGTGAAGAATAACATATAGCATAATATATATGTAATCTGTAGTCCAATAGAACAGAATCTTCTTCTTTTGGCTGCTTCCATCGGGGGTCGCCACAGCAAATCTTCTGTTTCCAACTTCTTTGGTCTTCAGCATCCTCCTCAGTCATGCCAACCTCCTGCATATCCTCTCTCACAGCATCCATAGACCTCCTCCTAGACCTTCCTCCTCTCCATCTGCCCGGTAGCTCCATTCTCAACAACCTCTTCCCAATATACTCTTCATCAGCAATTAATTATTAATAATAATTAATAATTAATTAATTATTAATTATTAATAATAATTAATACTTAATTGATAATTAAGCAATTAATTATTAATAATAATTAATCAATAATAATTATTAATACCCAAACCATTCTAGCTTCTCTCACTTTATTGCCAAACCTTCCTACTTGTGCTGACCTTCTAATATATTCATTTCCAATCTTGTCCAACTTCATCACAACTGACAAAAATCACAGAATCTTCAACTCTGCCACCGCTAGCTCTGCCTCTTGTCTTTTTGTCAGGGCCACTATCTCCAGATTGCACAACATTGCTGGTCTCACCACCATTTTGTAGATCTTCCCTTTCACTCTTGCAGACACCTTTCTATCACAGTTCACTCCTTACACTCTTCCTCATCCACTCCATCCTGCCTGCACTCTCTTCTTCACTTCTCTATCACATTTCCCGTTACTTTGGACAGTCAACGCTTGAGTCATCCACCTCTACCCCTTACAACTGCATTCTTCCACCATCCTCTCTCTCATTTATGTACATGTACTCTGTCTTGGTCCTACTGACTTTTATTTCCCTTCTCTCCAGTGCTTACCTTTATTTCTCCAGGTTCATCTCAGTGGACTCCCTACTTTCAATAAAGATCACAATGTCCTCTGCAAATATCATAATCTGTGGAGACTCCTGTCTGATCTCATCTGTCAACCTGTTCATCACCATTGCGAACAGGAAGGGGCTGATGGTCAATCCTTGATGCAAACCCACCTTAACTTTAAGCCATCTGTCATTCCTACCACACACCTCACTGCTGTCACACTGTCTTCATACATATCCTGTACCAACTTCACATATTTTTCTGCTACTCCAGACTTCCTCATACAATACCACAGCTCCTCTCTCGACACTCTATCATATGCTTTCTCCAAATCCACAAACATACAGTGAAGTTCCTTCTGGCCTTCCCTGTACTTCTCCTGCAGCACTTTAAGTGAAACAATGCATCGGTAGTATTCTTTCTTGGTATAAAACCATAACCACCTCTCCTCTCACCCTAGCTTCAACTACTCTTTCCCACAGCTTCATGGTTGGCTCATCAGCTTTATGCCTCTATAGTTGCTTCTGCTCTATGCATTCCCCTTGTTCTTAAAAATCGGGAGTATACTTCTCCATTCCTCAGGCATTTTCTCGCTTTCCAGAATCTTGTTAAACAATCTGGTTAGCAGCTCCACTGCCATCTTTCAAGCAATCTCAAGAATTACTTGGAATAACTTACATCCTGTGGTAATACCTTTAACAACATCAAAGAACAACATCTGCCTAACCCAGATCCTTGGGAAAGACTTGATAAGTGGACAAAAATGCCAAATCCAGTCTTGTCTTTTTGTCAGGGCCACCATCTTAAGAACATTATTATTACAAAGTACAGAGATTAAAATCTGAGGGAGACTTATAAAATGACAATCAACTTTACAATCAATAGTCTGAATAATAGAGATAACTAAGCTACCTATAAAAAGACATAAGTACTATTAGGATTTATAAAACATTACATACTGTGAATGGCAGGCTACTTGCTGAAGCCCTACTAGGGTTTATTGGGATTACAACAGTTATTTATGAAATGTATATGCCAACCACCTCATTATCCAAAGTGACTCATAATCCAACATGATCCATGTTCAGCTGATGTTTCTTATAACTTAATTACAATAAAGCAAATGAATATATTGGAATATTTTTCTCTAGCATCAGTCTTATGACAGTTAAAATGTCTAAGTTTATCTAGAAAGATGCTGGTTCCTATTTAATCAATGCTGGTTCACTGCCTTAAATATTTTTCTTGCTTGCTCCTGTCCCAATTATCCATATTTTCAGGTATTTTTACTAGATGTAAAAATGTTGATTTCAATTCTGCTGCTCATGGACTAAGAACCCAAATACAGTACATGATTGCACTGAAGGGTACCAGTTATTGAATACATTGGTCAAGAATTCTGGAGGGCAACATGTACAGGAAGAATGCTACAGACTCATAATTTTAGTGACATAATTATGACTCATAAAATTTGACCTTTGTACTGAAAAGCTGTGCTGTTCATTAGTGATAAAAAGTTATCCATACCAATCTTATTTCTTGATGTATATTTCGAAGTACTTTCCAAGCATATTAAAAAAGTTCATCCATAAATGTTTAAGAGATCGCATAACAAATTTTACCACTTGCAGTCCCATTAATGTCTTATTGAAACTAATGGTAGAAGACTGTCATGACTAATGTAGGCTATAATGCTCAGTGAATGTACTAATCCCCAGTGAATGCAGGATTCAGTTCTGAATAAAAAAGCCTGAGTCTGCACCAAGAAGCATGATTCAGCCCAATAAGTAACTAAAACTAACAAAATAAAAGCCTTTCTTAAAGAAAGGAGTAAGACACATGAGGTTATGCTACTGTGCATAATTTAGAAGTTACGTACGTCCACTTTGTATCTCTTCTGTCTCCTTTCATGAAGTTGGGGAACAAGTCGCAGCAAAGGATGCTTGACCAATGGCTGGGAGAAGAGAATACAGACTCGTGAACAATAGTGCAATTCTAACCTGAATTTGGGAGAGGAGCCTTCTGCAACGCACACTCATAAGCACAGCATGCAGCACGCGCACACACGCAACATTCTGGGTTGGAAATCATGGTCTATCAAAGTTAGGGCTTGGCAGCCACTCTGATACTGGCTAGATTGCTAAGCAGACTAAGGAGGCCTCTTCTAACCACAAATTTTACGTATCAAAAATGAGAGTTAATTGTATTTACTTTGTGACTGTTATAACAGTATATATTTTCTTCCAAGAATAGAATGAGATGCTTGTGGGATTTTTTACCTCATGTATTTAGTCTTCAGTTCTGCATATCATGCGGATGGGAGGAACATTTGCTATTCTGTCTCAGACTGTAGGCTGGCAGGGCATATTATATAGGTGTAACTAGAGGAGAAAAAAATCTGGATGATAGCAAACCCATGATCTCCAAACAGAAGAATTTCACAAATCAATGCCAGGAAGAATCACTGGCATAAATCTTCAAATCCAGGTTTTTCTTCTAGTTACTTCTTATTTAAATCTATTTGGCCTTGCAGAATTCAGCTGCTACTCAAAACAGTATTTTCACATGCCTGCAGTGCTACTACAGCTCCCTGGTGATGGTGAAAACTTTGGGTATAATTAAATTATGCTGCAATACAGAATACATTTCCTCTTGTTTATTATAGTTTATTTCTTATTTGTTTAGAATGCCTATAAAAGTTCATGCAACAAAAGTATCTTGAATGTCTTATGAGCATCATTCACAAAACATAGTAGAACTACCATTATACTAGTAGTGCAGTCTTTCCTGATTCCTTGCATTTCCAATGCTAAACCAATATGGCGTGAGTTACAATAAACTGATTATCATAGTATATACAAAGACTGTGGAAACTGATAAGTAATAAATGGGCAAATTTATGATTACACTGGCTTCCATATTAAAATACAGTACAATGGTAACTGCTTTTACCTGATTTTTCTGTAGAAATTCCATAAAGCAAAATTCTTCGAGTGCATTGGATAACTAAAAAAGAGTTTAGATTAATGAACTGAAAACATCCTCCTTGAAAAAATTAACGTATGTGCATTATTAAGAGTTTTAAAGTCAACTGACCTGAGGCATTGCATCTTTGGCCAGGTAAGCAGAACACATATCATCTATCTATCAAGATTGATAAGAAGGGAGATTTAGTAAAATTTTAACTGAACAAAAATGAAATAAATTTAATTTTTTTGGTGTGTTACAAATAAAGTATACAGTATATCAGTCCCCTATTAGAATCCTCAGGTATTACATCTGTTTTTTTAACCAATAGCATTTTTAACCAAATGGCATGGATCCATGTCATAAATAAAACAATCCTGAAAGAAGCAAAGCAAGGGACATTGCTTTCTACCTTGTTCCATGTTTTTTCTCCTTGGTGAACATGGGATGCCACTGGTATACCTGGAAATAAAAAGAAATGATCAGGATTCAAATTTCAGTTGCTATTTATGATATTACCAACTATGCAAAGATCACCAACTCTGAATATGTCAGTGAGAATAAAAAATACTGTTAATCAAAAAATAGCATGATGATGATTGTGGTAACAAAAAAAACAAGCTAGACATTGGGCACTGATATTCAGATCCCCCAAACAGTTTACTACAGGCCTGAGTTATATTGGAAAATGAACTTTAAATGGTTATGCCATTCCTTTTTCAAGTTTCCCATTCATTTCAGTGGGATATGTGAAAATCATTACTGAATTAATTAATTCTACTGAAATTAGCATTTTTCATTCTGAGCAACACAGCAGTACACATTAGATTATATGAAACAAGTGTTTTCAAACACGTTTTACTTCTTTTTGATCCATGGTCCTAACAGGACAATATTGAGTTTGAGATACTATCCATCCCACAAATAAATCCAATCAACATTTATGTACATTTGAAGGTAACACTTTTTCTTCTAAATTAGACAATGTTCCCTCTTTGTCCAGATAAAAAATTTACATACTCAGGTATTTTTTAAAATGTTAATGAGGTTCAGAAGCCTTAAGGAAATATATAAAAATAATATATATTTCTGTCTCTTTCACTCTCTGAAATCCTTACCCTGACATACGGTATGTTCAACAATTAGCCAATATTTCAATTATTTATGAAGAAGGAATGCTTATGGTTTCTTTATTTATAACAAATAATAAGCTTATAAAATAAGCAATTAAGTTATGGAATAAGTAGTGAAGAAATATTCCACAGACTGGTAAAGAATTCATGATGG
>JANHZU010007364.1:29642-41088 GCA_032468055.1 Acrochordus granulatus | reverse complement strand
GAGGGATGGCAGAACTCTCATGTGGAGTTGCCTGAACAGGAAATACAGAGCGCGCTTACTGATGACGCGCAAGGTTTGGCACGAAGTTTCTTCATCTCATGAGTCACGGCTCGTGGACTATAGCGGAATATATTTTGATTATATTTAAATTTTTTGCTCATCCTGTGAGTTTCTCGCCCTGCGAGTTACTTGTCTTATGAGGCACCACTGTATTTCGCCTGCAATTAAGAATTGGTGGGACATAAAGGAGAAAAAGTAATAAAAAATTAAGAAGCTGAAGTATTTTAGAATTTAAACAGATACGCACCTGCCACATAACAGTTCAGACTTCACAATTGTTGATAGGAAAGAGAAAAATGTCTGGATATTGGATTTTTCAGTACCTGGAGATAGCAGAAGAAAAGAGAAAGAACTGGAGAAAATCACAAAATACAAAGATCCGCAAATAGAAATAGAACAACTGTGGAAAAAGAAAGCAAAGACAGTATCAATAGTAATAGACACATTGGGTTCAATCCTAGATCATCTGAAGTGCTGTCTGAACACCAACAGTCATTTGCAAAAGACAGCCTTACCTGGGATGGCTTACATACTGCAACAATGCCTTTAACACAATCAAATAACTTCTGCCTATCCCATGTCCTTGGGAAGGACTCAGTAGGTAGATTAAAATACCAAATCCAGTCTAAACAACTGGCTAACTGCAACAAATGATAATATTTTATTGAATTGACATGCCACGTGAACCCCAGCAATTCTGGGAATTAATTAATGTTAATATCAATCTTAAAATATCAATCTTAATATTTATTGCTTTAATGTCAACTGTTTTATTCTGATTTTAAACCTCATAGATTCACTTTCATGAAACTGGCGGCATATAATTTTAGTAAGTAAATAAATTCTTGGCAGTTTTTCCCAGAAAAAAAATCAGTCAGTTATGAGTCTTTTTTTTTTTTACTTCATGGCAAAAATGCCAACATTCATTCACAAAATAATGGTTCTTCCTAAGAAGCTCATTCTCTTTCACAACAAAAGATCCTGCAAAATGGGCAATAATATACATTAGATTTAGAATTCATGAATCCTCATTCTATAGGAGAAAGATCTGAAGCAAATATTGTATGTCATACACATTGAACAGATTCACATTTTCAAAAAGTTAAGTTAAATTTAACGTATTTCTATGAAATATAGTATATTATTATTCTATAGTTATAATTATTATATTCAGTTATTTTAATGGTGGTAAAGTTTTACGGCACTATAGTTTTAATTTTATTTACTTAATTGTCTTACTGAAATAAGTATAACTTTACAGATTATTTTTATTTTACTGTGCTCCTTTTGCTTTAAGGAGCTAATGTGTCTGTGTTTCCTCTTTTTTGCACATATCTTCTGTCCATCTTTGTTGTGAATTTCCCGATCCCCAATTACTTTTCAACATGACCTTCACATAAGCAGAAATGTTTGGCAATGCATACTTATGTGTGGAAAGGCATACTCATCCAACCGTTACTAAAGGATCTGCCCAAAGTCATTGATTGAAATGGGTGGCTCTAGAAAATGAATGAATGAATGAATGAATGAATGAATTTCAACTCCTTTGAAAATGGAGCTGGAAAGATTTTAGATCTGTATCAAAAGGATATTACAAAAAATTAAACACAGAGACATTAAAGAGAAGCCTGTAATTAATCAGAATTTTATTTCAAAAGAATGCTTAATGGCATAAGGGGGAATATTCAACAAAGAAACCAATTATTAGAAATTTTAGGTACTTTAGTAACCAAAAGTTACCTTCATAAAAAAGTTACCTTTTTTCTGAAAACTTATCTTAAACTTTAAAATTATGACTTTACCAAGTTTTTCTATTATCAATCAACATCATCTGTCTGTGAACACAGAGTAGATCAGTATCAGGATTTAGAAAATTATATTTTTGTCAACCAAAATTTAAATGTGCTCACAAAGATAATTAATCTTAATAACTTAATGTACTTGTACAATTTACATAGCTTTCGTCTGCATAATTAACAATCATTGAAAAACAATGTTCTCTCAAAATCACCTTGAATACTAATAGTACAACTCCTTTGTGCATTAATCAACTACGTACCTTGTTAACTCCAACAGTTTCTGCATGATGGGCCCACTCCCTGAGTCTGCCACTAAAGCATAAGCTTTTAGACTATACAGATATTTTTATTAGCCAAGCATGGTTAAATATCCAAGGAATTTGTCTCCAGTACAATAGCTGTCAGTGTTTATTGTAGTAACAATAAACAACAGTAAGATAATGTATAACAATATTTTTCTGTAAATGTGCAATCAATATAAGGAAGTGTTATAAAGTTTCAAATTAATAGGTATGTATACACATTAGGGTTATTGTATAGAGGTGACAGATTCTGTTCAACTTGGAGCCTACATAAGCAGGATTTCAGTTCAAGTGGAAATAAGGGATCAGTTCCAATTCTGCCAACAATCTTTCTTGGAACATATTTCAGTGTTCTATTTCCAGTGAAACTATGAATCACAAAGTGAACAAATCATGATTTATCTTTTTCAGAAAAAAAATGCAGTAAATTTTTACAAGAATACATTTATATTTTAAAATGCATAAGGTAGCCAAGGAATCGTAACCCTAACCCTAATCCTAATTCTATTCCTTTCTCTTTTAAAAACCTCTTATTGCTGAATTATTTAATGAACACAATTTATTTCTCTGCCTTTCTTAGAAAAACTGTATTACTAAAGGAAAATGCACAGTGGCCATAGGTATCATATATTTGAGTATGTACCACAATCTCTATTTGTCCCTGAGTATGATTTAGTGAGCTTCTCTAATCAGCAGAAAAATCAATAAGAAATTGCTCTTGACTGTATTTCTTTCTTAAAAATAAAGAAATAAAGGAGCAGAACTACTATAGACCACTGACCTCTGTAGTGCTCCATAATTACAGGCTCAAAAAAAACACCCTCTATTCTACTTACATTAATATTAAATGTACATGAGTTAAAACTGTAGTAGGTTTGTAAACTATTTTCAACTATCAGTAGAGGAAATGGGATCACCTTCCATAATTAAAGACAGTGAAAATGTAATAAGTTTTTAACAGGCCACTATAAAAAATATTGATTTTGTTTCTACAACCCAACATTGCAATTCACCTTGATGTAATTTATTTACAATAATAAAAATAAATACAGATTGGCAACATTGAACTTTACATTTCTTTTATGAATTAAAAATTGCTGTAAAATATTAAAATCAGGCAAAGCAAAAGTAGTTTAACAGGTAGTCAGGGAAGTGACAGTGGAGAAAACTTCGCTTAACTGTATTGTTCACAGAACCTAAAAAGGCATAGGATTCAGTCCAGATGATATCATACCTAAAACAGTCTCCTAAAGTCTGGAATGCTGAGGGGATACGTAGTATTCTGGATTTCAAGAGATCTGACTTAAACAGGCTGAGAGAAAAAGTAGGAAAAATTCCATGGATGAAAAACCCTGAAGGAAAGAACAATTCCAGACAGTTGGGAAATTCTAAAAATTAGATAATTGAGGTGGTCCAAACATAATCAATACCAAAGAGGAAAAAAGGAGACACCTAAGGAGACCAGCATTGTTGAACAAAGACCTCCTGATAAACTGAGAAACAAAAAACATAATTATATAACATTGAAAAAGGAGGTATGTAAAAATAACAGAATATCAGGAAATAGCCTGAATCTGCAAGGATGGAATCAGGAAGGATAAGGCTCAGCATGAAGTAAGGCTTGCTATCAGTGCCAAAAATAACAAAAAAAAAGTTTCTTTGGGTATGTCAGAGAGGAAGAGGAAAGACAAGGAAACAGCTGGCTGAAGATGGCAAGATGGTGACAGCCAACAGGAAGAAAGCAGAATTCTGCAATTTCTTTTTCACAAAAGAAATAGTCTGTCTTGTCAGAAGTGGCATTGTGGGGAAACCTTTGCCGTAGTTCAGACCAGGAAACCAAAAGCTGAATACTACTATTTTTATTATATTATCACAGTAAAAAAAACCTGCAAACCTGAATATATCTTTTCCTTCCTCCCTTTTGGTTATAAACAACTAGAAGGAGTCAATTCTGAGATGTTAGTCCAAATTACATTTCTGCTTTGGATTCAAATTTTGCTTCTCAGATTGTTGTCTAGGCTGTAGTTCTTCCTTCTGCCTCTCAGAGTTATTCTCACAGTCCATAACAGCAACACAAAGCTAAAGGGGAAGGGGAGATTAATAATACTCCTGAAGATAGGCTCAAGATTTGAAAGGATTGAACATTGGACCCTATCCAACAAAATGCTGTTTATTATTGACAAATGTAAGGTTCTGCACTTATGAAGGAAAAAACAGGTACATAGATACAAGATAGATGATACCTGGTTTTACAGTAGTATTTGCAAGAAATATCTGACAATGTTGGTAGATCACAGATTAAAAATGAGTCATCAGTGGGATATAGCTGCCAAAAAAGCCAATGAATTTTGGGCTGCATCAGTAAAGATGATGTTAGGCTCAAAAAACTAAGAAAGACACGCTGAGGTTCTTCTAAGCAATTTCCTTCATTGTTCCTTGATTATTGAAAGACATCTTGCCAAAGCAGACTGTTTACACCATTAAATATATACTATGAGAACTTCTAGGGAAGACTTGTTTTAACTCACTTCCTCTCACACAAACTATCAAATTCATTGTCTTTTACTTCTCTGGAGTGCATGCCCACTGTCCTGGGAATCCAGACTACAATCTACTACAGGTATATTGTCAAGATCACAGAAAATGATAGTACCATTCTATGCTGCATTGGTCAGAACACACGTGGAATACTGTGAGAAAAGTTACAATTATCTTTGGAGGATTTTTTGTGGTAAAAACAAATATTTTACTGAGAATAATGTTTTTATTCCAACCATATCTATTTTGAAAAATGGTGCACCTTTCAAGCAAAAACAAAAAGATATATCTAGATATATGGCAGACATATAGATATGTGGCAATGGTATATCTAGATATATTTCATACACAGCAATTAAAGAAATTAAGAGTTCAATATAAAATTCTTCAACATGCAAAGGAAACAACTAGATATTCCTGATTACAAACTATATTTTGAAGCCTGCTTTCACTAATAAAAGAGTAAGTGTTGTTGAGAAACAAGAGAATGTTAGAATTAGAAGAACATAACTTAAGGTTTGGGTAGTACAGTTTTTATGATATGTAAAGTTACAGTTGATGTATATTTTAAAAACCATTATTATAGGAGTGCCATAATAATACGGAGTAAACATAAATCCACACTTTTCACAATACTTTTATTGTGCAAAGAGAAAAGGTTAACATATTAAGATTTGTTGGTTAGGGACATGGAAAACTTAAGAGGAAGTCAAGAAAACAATTGACTGCAAAAGTATTTTCGATATGCACTGTTAAGACAGATTTAATATAATTAAATACTGAATAACATAGATTGAACTGAATTCTGTACAAATGATGAACATGTGATCACTAAAATGTACATATATTTGTTGGGATTTGAAATGGAAGACAAACAAGTTAAAGAGTCCATGATAAAATAGGCTAAGAATTTTGTTTATAATGTCCCAATAAACTGATGGGAAAGAATGTGGCTAAAAGCACTGAAATTCACACTGTATTGATTTAAGAAAGAACTTTTATAAATGAAGTACCACTGGAATATGACACCAAAGAAATTTTCTAAGATGTATAAATATATTCCTAATCAGTGTTGGAAAAATGAAAAATATGAAGATATTTTACCATGCATGGCGGTCTTGTGAAAAAGCAAAAAAGAAAAAATCAATACAAATACACATTATGATATGAAGAATTTTAAAGATTATACCCAGAAAAAAACTAAAGTTTTTTTTACTAGGACTTACAGATAGCCAATTAGAAAAGATTTATGGACGACTGATTTTGTATATGGAACTGCAGCAAGATTATTATATGCATAAAGATGGAAGAACATTTAAATACTCAAAATGGAAGACAGGATTGTAAAGACAGTGCAGTTCACAAAAACAGACAAATTGATCGATTTGATAAGGGTTAAAGCAATAAATACTTTCATAAAAGACTGGATACCCTTATGGAAGTATTGTTGATAATAAAAAAATAAATTGGTCATTTCTGGATTTGCTGATTTAAAAGTGTTAAATATGGGAGGAAAGGAATTGCATGTAATGTAATTTTTAAAAGGTAGGGAAGATAATAAGTTTTTTTGTAACTGCTGTAAAGATCAAAAGTCACTTTTTATATCTTTTTTTTTAAATCCTTTTTTTAAAATCCATTTTATCTTTTTTTCCTTTTCTGAATTTTTTATCTGTGTGGAATACTGTGTCCAATTCAGATCACCACAGTACAAAAAGGATGCTAAGGAATTGGAAAGAGCACAGAGAAGATAATAAGTGGTTGGAGGCTAAATATGACAAATAGCTGCTAAAGGGACTTGGTTAGCTTAAAGAAGGGAAGGCTAAGAAGTAACATATCAGCACTCTTCCAATACAAGAAGTGATGTCACAGTAAAGAAGGAGTGGACTTATTTTTGTAGCACCTAAAGATAAGACAATAACCAATTATTATAAGCTTTACAATGAGGGATCCAAATGTGAAATTGAATGAATGAAGGAATGAATATTAATCAATGGAACAGATTGCCTCTTGAAATTGTGGAAATCGCTGGAGATTTTCAAGAAAAGATTGGGCAGCCAGATCTACATTCCCACTAACTTAGCATTGTATTGTTGCAAGTGTCCATGTTTATGATCAAATAAAAATGACTTCAGTCCCATACGTGATATTGCTGGAGATATAAAAATAAAAAAATATCAAGAGAGAAGTGACTAATACAAGTGGGAAGAAGCACTTTAACTCCTTTCTTTTGCTTTACTCTTAAAATTTACAATTTGATCTGGGTTTTTTTACTTATATAAGCACCATGGAAAGAGGCAGGGAAGATTCAGTTGAAATAAATAGAAGAAAGAATTTAACCCATTAAGTCCTCTTCATCTTCTTGATAATATGATAGGAGACACAAGGACAGGGAAAGACTGCAGTTGCTTCTCTAAACAATGAGGAATGGTTGGTTCAAAGCATTAGATTAGAATCTAATCACAACCCTTACAAACTAATCTGTGATTAAGAACATGAGCAAACTAATTGGGTAATCTTTAAAGGTTAGAACTATTCTCAAGCCTTTGATATATCATTCCCATCAGTACTAAAAGTAGCTTGAAATTGCAACAATTACACTTTTGAATGTTTCTTAATGTAGCTTCAGAGTCTGAAATCTATGGCTAGGACAGAAAGCAGCTACACTAGGAAATTGGGAGACAAGAAATCAAGAAAAACGTCTGTGAGTTTAATCAAACTGAAGAATTTGTTACACTGTATTATGTGTTGAAAATACCATAGGATCTCAATTTGGGTGAACAGAGTATTTTAAAATCAAAATGCCCACTACATCTGAATTTATGTGATTTCTATTCATTTACATTACTTTGGTCAATGTATGTCTTTTGTAACATTATGACCTAAATGGAATCATTTGTAGTAAAATGATGATATAATGGACTAACCTTAGGTAAAGCTTAAACAAACAGTTTAGCTGCTGTATCCAAAGTCCATTAAACTAAGAGATTTCTATATTATGAAGCACTTTGTGATTCCTTTGAGATATACTTCACCTTCACTCTGCTATGTTTTATATTTGTAAATAAACAATTAATACAAGCACACTGTAAACAGAAATCTGGCTCAGAAATTGTCCATATCTGGCTGTGACTTTATCCCATCTTCACTTTCTGGACATACATCTAAAGCAGAATGCAACAGTGTGCTAATCCTAATGTTGTATTCTAGTTTGGCATTTGACAGAAATTACACAAAAATAGTGATATCAGAGATAAACATACAGGGAAAAAGTAAATAATATATGAATGTTCATTATAGTAATGGAAAATATTTGAAAAAACACATTAATGAGTAAGTGCACATAAAAAGGTTTGAAAACATTTAAAAATTTATAACCAGTCAGTGGGAGGTGTAAAGCAGGGGATCAGTACCAAATTGCTACATAGTAAATTAAATATAGTGAAACAAATCCTTCCTGAGGGGCATTGAACTTTATCTTAGAGCTCTAGTGTTCAACTATCAGTTGAGCAGATTTTTGAAAATATGCAAGACCAATAAATCTGTTAGCTTGAATGTCACCATCTGGACCTGGTCTTTGCACCTGAAACTATTAGGTATAAAAAAATTAAAGAATAAAACTGAGTGAATCCCAAAGTTAGTAGATTTTCCCAGCCTAATATAAGTTTCCATTATTTACTTTCTTTTACCCCAAATAAGGAACTTTTCACAATTTGCGAAAGTGGAAGCCCCTGATAATATGCAAGGATCAATGAGTAACAAGCTAACTGTGAGATACAGTTCAGCTGCACTCAAAGCAGAAGCAGAACGAGCATCTGAAGAAAATCTCATGAATCATTAGCATCCTAAGCTCCTATTGACATGTTCTAATATTTGGGTTTCCATGTCAGATTAATTAATGAGATAGTTTTCCTTGGATCTGTTTTGGACAACTTTATTTTCAACAAAAACATTTCCTGTTGCCACCACCATTTCTACGACTTTCATCCACCATCTTAAAATACTTTAATAGCAGCCAATTTCATTGAATGAACACGCATAGTTGTTTTCTAATCTGTATAGTCAACCCACACAGAAAATCTTGTGCATTTTCATTAAAAGAACTATAGAGTTTCAAGACATTTTTAAAACTGTGCTGGTTTAATAGCATTATTAATCATTTAAAAAAAAATTCAGATCAAGATAGGTGAAACCATGTTCTTGTTTTATGTAATTTCCTATCACCCAATGTTTTAGCTACTAGATTTTATAAAAGAATGGTAGTAAATCCAGGATGCTGTCTATTTTTAGACCCATGTTACTAATTTATATGGCAGGCTACTATGTATTAAATTGCCATAAACCTGTTTACTGGTTGTGTTTCACTTTTACATTTTGATAGCATAGTGACATATAGTGGCCATAAATTCTTGAAATGTAATTATGCTTGTACAATTCTGCAGGTTGGATAGCTGTGCACAGTTAGTGATTTGGCATTTATATAGATTTAATAAGAATCATAAAACAGTCCAAATTCCAAAGAAATATTATCTACCTGTAACAAATATTTGGCACAGTATTATCTCCACAAGACACTGTATTTCAATTATTAGTGTTCTTATCTGCTTTTGCTACTACTGTCATGCTCGTGATAGATATATATTAGCTGCAATTTATTTAAGTGAAGGAACTCCTTGGAAGGATTGAGAACAGAGTGTTATATTATACTAAACACTTATCTTTAGTAAAGAGGTGCTGGCTTAGTCTTAGCTTAGAAGTATAGTGTAATGCCTATGGCAATTGGTGCTGAAGTCCTAATGTTCTAAGTTTGAAAACAGTGTATCTGAGATCCAGAATGCAACATTATTTTTGACATTTTGCATAAAGGAATTCTTCTGGAAAAGTCAGGCAAGGCAGTTATCAAAGAGTGTACAAGCAGAGATGAATTTACCTATTTTTGTGTTTATCCTGGGATAGGCAAAGCTAGGAAAAAGATCAGCATGTATCCCTAAATTTCTGTGAAACAACTTTCTTTCTGAGATAGATCTTGGAATCCTTGGAAGTAGACTGACAGTTCAAATATATTTCCAATTGAAGATAATCAGTTATTTTCTTGATTTCAAAATAATGGTGCGCCAAAATTTGTTTTGCAACTTCTCAGAAGTATTCTTCAAAAAAAATTGTGTTGTTGTTTTTATTAGCTTGTTGGTGAAAGTTTTTATTAGCTTAATGGTGAAATTTTCCTTTGAGATCAACTGGAAATTGTCTGTATTATAAAGACAGGATATTCATTTATATCTCTTACCTTCCTCATAACTAAATTGGTTCAAGAACACTTCCAAGCATAAGAAATTCAGTGAAATTCTCTTTTATCCAATTTAATGAGAAATAACAGGAATAATTACATGATTTTTTGATGCAATATTACTGATATATCCAATAAGAAAGAAATTCTTGAAGGAATAAGGTCTGAAAAAGCATTGCGAGCTCAGCTGACTGTGTTTACCTTTTAGTAAAATAAGAACAGAAATAAGCAGGGAGGTAAGGCAGTTCATATGTCAGTTTTTCTTCAAATGTTTGATCAAATATTTAAAAATTCCTCAAGATTTAAGTAAAAGACAATAGAAATAAATCACATGATCAAGCGTTATAATCACTTCAATTGTTGGTTTTGGATGAAAGACAATCATAGTGTTTGAAATCTTGAAATTGCTGTGAATTGATTTCATGGAAGTTTTTATATAGTCAAGCAAGTGCACGAAGGATGGAAGGAAAAGTTAAAGAAGCAGCCAAAGAGGTATATTACAGTATGCTTTCAGTGCAAATCAGGAATCTTTTAAAAAATATGCTTATGAAGTATTGATGCTTAGATAGAAATCTTTGGAGTTAAAAGAAGAGCCAGGAGATAGAATTCTGCTCTCTTTCTCCATATTAATTTGTTGCAATTATTTGTATGATGCCTATATGTTTCTAAATATTGATTATATTCTGAAAGCTCTTGCAAAAATGTAAACAGTGACCCTTGAACACAGACTTTAAAAGACTTCCATTTTAGAAAACCAGTGGTGCAGTCTAGCTTTGGACTGGGTGTGAAGAGACCCATGTATACATCCATCTTCAGCCACAGAAATTCACTAGATGACTTTGGCTAGTCTCTGTATCTCAACCCAGTTTCATAGAGTTGTTGTGTGAAAAAAATAAAAAAAAGACCACTATGTACACTACCCAAGCACCTGAAGAAAAGGAGGGTTCTAAACCTGGCAAATAAATATGTTATATATTTTAGAGCATTTAAACTTTTAATATAATAGTTGCATTAAATATAATTTCTTAGCAATTAGTTATACTTGGAACTATATATATGGGATACAGTTTTTGCCATGATGAATTAATATTTGAAAAACATTTCATTCATAATATAAAGATCTCATTGAATGCTATTGTTTTTTAATACAGGTAAAATTATACTGTATTAAATCTATTTATACATAATATAAATATGTATAAATATACATATATTTATAAATATAATATTTTATAAATATTATATTTATAAAAAATATAAGCTGTTCAAAGTCAGTAATCATCAGGTCATCCTAGTAAAATTGGAGATTTATTAACTCTTGAAATCAGAAAATATTTGGTTCCAATTATAGTTCCAATATAACCAAATTATAGTTTGGTTCCAATTATACATAATTGGAGACTATCTAGGACAAAATTAAAATTTTCATGCAAGCTGATGATTATTGGAATATATGGATGATTATT